>BJKM01001113.1:0-96816 GCA_015082035.1 Chaenogobius annularis
TTTCTTGTGTGTAAATTGTGTCTGCTTCATCAATATTAGTTTCATAAACTCTGCACTTCTTTCTGTAATTTCCAACATATTTTTCAACTTGATTGGTATGAAACTCCCATTTATAGTTACAACAGGTATCACCTCACCAAATGAAGTCAAACCTGGACTTAATCAGGACTAAACGTAAACTAGAACGGGACAAAAACAAGTCTACATCAGGACTAAAATGGGCTCAAATATACTGACCAAAAAAAAAGACGGAAAAAGTACGTATTTGGTGCAGAATTTGTGAAAAGTAAAAGTACAAAATGGCAAAACTAGCAAAAAACAAAAAAAAAGTTTAAAAAAAATAATTACAAAAAAAATCAGTTTGCCAGTGTTTTTTGAATGTGTGTGAAAAGGCATGTGTTTGTGTGTGTGTGTGTGTGTGTGTGACCCCAGTGGTGTTGACCTCTCCGGTGGTGGTCATCCTGTCCCCTCGCTCTCTCACACATTCATCAATAGATTGAGGACTGGCAGGATTCCTTCAGAGAGCCGTCCACTGCTGGGTCCCTCCTGCGGCCCGGCCCTCTGCCCACTGCGGCCCTCAAAAGCACAATTAGGCTCCAATCTGCTGCAGCGGCATGGGCACACATGAGGAGTCCTGCCCCAGACAAGTGTCCTGCCGGTTCTGTCTCAGGGTTGAGACGTGGGGGCGAGAAAGGAGCCCGGTTCAAATGCAGGACAGCGGATAGTTTAGAGCCTTTCACAGTTTCTAAATTGAAAAAACAAAACAAAAATGAAGTGGAATATAATGTTATTTCACTGGAATTATGCTTAGGACATCACAAAAATATGAAAAATGATACATGTGAGTGATATGTTTATATTAAAGGAGATTGTGAAATTTTTGATGAAGGAAAAATCCCGATTTTAACCTATAGATAATGTTGACCCCACAATAGTTTTTCATTTTATCTACAAATATATGACATACTTAAACATAAATTATACTTTTTGGGATTCTCAAACACACTTTTGAGGCTGCAAAGAGTATCATTTTTTATTTTTGGTCAGAAAAGCAAACTCAACTGACATTTCTACACTGGAAATTCAAACTTGTTGCTTATTCTTAGTCGTAAATATTTATTTTGCGTCCAATCACGACAGGACAATATTTACTGATATCGTAGGTTCGTGTTGTGATGTTGTACAATTTTCTGAAATACATTGGCCTTTGTGCAATCATAAAACATGTCATTTTACAAAAACAAAACAAAAAAAGTAAAAAAATAATGGATTTTAGGGCCAGAAGTGACTTGCAATGGAAGCACGTTACTTTTGGCAATGAAATACAGACAGGTTTGGCTTATTTCTTATTTTATTACCCTAACTCACACCATCATCAAATCGTGAAATTCATTTTCATTCACATTGTCAAATAGATCACGACTTCTCTAGTTTGTGACAATCTTTATTAAATCAAGTTATAGAATGATACAGTAAAGCCAAAAAGTTAGAAAGCACTTTACATTTAGTGCACTTTTTTTTGAAGATGGGATGAATTTAAATACATTTTTGCATCTAAATTTCTCTCGGTTATAATATTTTAGAAACGATTATATTGTAACTTGCATACAAAATAATCTTGACTTTTCTATGCACTACTCAGAGACCCTGCAAACTGCACTAATGATCTTTTACGGTAATGTACATTAAACAGTAAATATTTAAAGTCAAGTCATGTTTTTGTATTGTATTGTACTTTCAAACATATGTAGGAATATATGTAACAAAAGTGTTTTAAAAAAAAAATTTGAATAAACTTTTCTGTATCGCAACATCTCCTGGAATGACTTTTTTTTCGCATGCCACTCAACTAATCTTTCCAGAAGTTCGAAGTAGAGCAGTTAAAGTTCTCTCCATATGTTTAGGTCAAAGTTAGAGTGGCATTGGACAGTGCAAAGACCCGATAAACAGGCTTGTTGTCGTGCTAATTCTGCAATCAAGCCTTTAATTGCAATCAACGACTCGCACTATTGCCTAATGAAGCTCAAATAACAACACAGTGCATGTTATTGCGTTCAACACGATTAGATGGAGGTAGATGTGCGAGCAGCTAAAAGAAAGTGGTTAACAACAGCAATGTCTCGGTCGATTTGATATTAGCGCCGGCACCTATTCATGGGGTCTCTCCGTAACTGGATTCTGCTTCATGTTTTAATTGCCTAATTGAAGGATTATTTAGCAATAGGCAAGCAAAGGCACCTGTTCGCGGCGTAGAGTCGCTGCAGCTCTGCTTAGACTCCGTTCAGCTTGATCTTTAACATGGTAATAAAAAGGGGGACTATGTTGAACGAATTTGTACTTCTAGATTACAATCCCAGTACATATTGTTCTATGGTACGAACAATGACAGACAAAAGATAAACCACTGAGCGATTTTAAATAATAATGTTCCATGCTTTTTGGAGTGAGAGAGGTGAAAATGATCCTTTATGGTGTTTAAAGACAAAATATAGAGGTTTTTTGTTTTTGTTTTCACAGACTCTTCCTGTCAGATTGTGATTATGATTATTATGATTATTATTATTATGAACATGGACAGTGCACAGATAAGATCACATTTTTTAAGAGCTATTTCCATCTGTAGCAGGCGTACACAGAAGACAGTCAGTAGAATGGGCCGGTATATATATATATATATATATGGCATGAACGGTCAGAATATTTACATTAAAGGCCTGTCTGCTCAAAAGTCTTTACCACAGTTTTGTCTAGACTGAAACCTCACCTCGTCTCCCTGGTATTGAATTCAAGCTAGAATTGATTACTCGGTATTTTAGTAGTAGTAGTTGCAGATAATCCATTGTTCTCGTGAGGAAATTGGTTTGCAGCGAGTAAAAAGCATTCAACAAGACGAAGTGGAAGACACTGGACTTCAGAACTATCTACTTGGGCCTCAAAACTCCTGCCATAGACACAATAAATGGATACCTTTGGAGCGTACGTTTGGCTGAAGAGAAAAAGGCCATATCAAGGAAAAGGATGACATAAACTGAACCAACGTTTAAGGACTGTACATAATATTTAACTTTTAAAACAAACAAAACAAAAACCTTTGCACTTGATTTGAAAGTGGACCTGTTTACAGACTCTGGACTTGGTGGGGCTTTTATGTTGGAAATGTGCAGTAGGAATTCTGAATGCTTTGTACAACTACATTTATTTTTGGTTTATAATCATGGTCATAGCCACTTTTTACTTTACAGTCTGTGTTAGATTTAAGTCTATTTTTTACTCAAGATAAATCACTTAAATCTTTGTTAATTTATCTTTTTTCGATAGTTTGAAGGTGAGTTTTACACGCCCGAAAAACAGTTAAATACAGTAACAAACGGTGTGTGCTGAGAAGGAGCTGATGTGAAGGCCGTTCCACTGACCCGGGAAACATCTTGTATGTGCAGAATGAACAAATCGAATCAGGCCGTGCTGAGGCTGCTGGCCCATTATGGGAATTATCTCATATGGGCCTGTTGTTGTGTGCATTGTCGGTGGGCAGAGGTTAACAAAAGGCCAAGGCTGAATCCAAGCCACCGGCGCTGGCCACATGGGGAAACGTTGGCAAGCGAGCCGGAGAATAATCATAGGCTAATCCGATTTCCAGCTCTGATAATGGAGGCCGGCTAAATAAGAAAAATTCCAGGCAAATTTGTGCAAATGAAAAAGGATTTGGCCTGACATGATGCGATGTGAGGCAGGGTCTAATGAGCAATAATATGTCGGAGAGCCTGCGCCGGAGCGTCCATCTTCTCCGACTCCTCCAGTCTCAAACGCAGCTCTGAGCTCGGTAAACGCAGCGCCACACTGGACTGGAGCGGCTGACATAATGGAATACTGTAATGTGTTTTGGGTACGTGTATATCATTTGAGGTTGGTCAAGGTCTTTTTAGGAGCATGTGCATTGGACTTTGGATCAGTCTCAAGCGCGAATAAAGCTTAAAGGAGATCATGCTGTATTTGCTTTTGTCAGATACAGTTACAATCTTTTTATCGTTTTACATTGTTTACATGTTTAAATTGCAATGTAATGTGTTAAAGTCCGGTTGTGAACTCCGGCGCTGTGTTTTCCGCCCGGTCCTTTATCCTGCGCCGCTGTAAACGTCATCACAACAAAGTGTGGCTCTGCCGGACCATGCTGACTATGGAGAGCGAGCCGGGGATTTGTTCTTTTTTTCCTCATTTGTACAAAAATGGCAACAGGACGCTGGTGAATCGTGTTTAAGGGAAATAAATCCGAGCACAAAGATTCAATTTAGCATATAGGTCTACATTTATTTTATTTTATTCATGTTCATTGGCTTGCAGTTTTTACAGATTATTTTTCACTTTTGCATAAATCAATGGTCCAATACAAAGAACAAATATATTTCAATATTATTAATAAGAATCAACTCTCATTTATTGATTTCCCCCCCCCTTTTTTTTTTTTTTTTTAAATATTACGACGTAAACATTTCCAAATAAAGTTGCATCTTAGCGCCACAGGATTTTTCATTGTTTTAACAGTATTTTGAAGATTATAAACAGATTTATTAAAGTCATATTCCAAGCCTGATTTATAAGGTTTTATAATTATAATGCGGCAAAATTATACGGTTAAAAATTCCAAATTCATGCTGTATTTGATTTAATTTCATGCCAACAAAATGTATTACAGGAAAGCAAAGAAATGATGTGCAAATTAAAATGCACTCGTCAATATTTTACAGATAAAGTAAAAAAAATATATGACACCAAATTGAAAAAACAGAATTTTCAAGTCATTTCAAGCGGCATAAAACGATTGCGAACTTTTACTAAACATAAACTACTTGTCCAAAAATGCATTGATTTCTTTGGTCCCTCTTTGCTCACTGCCAACATCGTGTCAATAGAAGCGTCACTTCTTTCAGTGTATTTACCAACATATGATCAGTCAGAGCGAGCAGTCACCACATCATTTATTTCATTCAGGCATCAATAACGCCAAGTGTGTTTCCAGTCATTTATATCTAACTCAATTTGTGACACAGATTTTCCCACAATTACGGCCGGTTTAAGTGGATTTCTATGGTTTAGACATTTATGGTTAATGTTAGGGCCGGGTTGATGGAAGTGATGTGACAAAGGGAGACTGAGACTGAAAAAAAATATATATATGGACTTCCTTTATACTGCATGATTCGAAACAAATATCTAAGTTCCACGTGTCATGAATGCGGAAAAATGGGTAACACTTTATAACACTTAATTCATTATTAACTATTTCACCAATTTCCTGTCCTTAATTAAGTCAGAATGATTCTTATTTAGTCTTTGTTCATGCTTTATTAAGGTTAATTAAGGTGTAGTGTTAAATTAAGTGTTACCAAATCAGGATTTTTTAAATGTATTTTGTATTTGCGAAACAAGACAAAAGTTGGATTTTAAACATTACTATTTAAGGTAGTCAACGGTAGTCATCTGGGCAATGTTTTTGCAATCGAGACCTTTCAACTGCCATAAAAAGAAATGATCAAGTGAGGGATTACACCGACTAGTTAGTTCGACAGGGAAAATTATGCTAAAAAAAGTGCAAAACTTAAATGACAAAAACAAAACTGAAAGCGTAAATGTCAGACATTACTTTGCCTTCCAAATACAACACTTACTCTAAAAATCCGCTAATTACTTGTACATGTGATTTGGATGATCAAATTTCCTTTGGGCATTTAAACACACTCCAAAATCTGATTTAGCATTACCTTATCTGATTATGCTAGTCACAGTATCCGTTTTTTTTCTGGCCATGTAAATGTACCCAGTGTTGGGCGCGCCTCTCCACAGATCTGACCTATGACTTGCCCCGGTGGCATCACAGGCTCATGCCATACCGTGTAACACGTCTCAGTATAATATCTACACTACATAAGCTTTCACCCAGAAACAACAACATTGTCCGATCTAAATTTAAAGATATTTTATTATTTAATTTGATCAATTCAGGTCTATAGATTTATATGGGACATTTGACTTCAATGGCAGTTTCCAAATGGACAGTAAAGAAGGATATATTGATAGTTTGAAGTTTTAACTTAAAAAAAACCCTGTCTGAGTTCATTTTTCAGATATGAATGTCTCAAATTTGTGCAATTTTCACAATTTTCACACAAAAATGCTTAATTTTTCATATGAAAACATGACATGATCCAAACATTTTAATACATTTTTTTCTTACATTTATTTTAGTAAACTAAACAAGAAAATACAAATTTATATCTTTACATTCAAGATGTTTTCCTCTTCACCTTTTATTTATTCCATTAAGATACTAAACCTTAGCTAAGTATTTGACCATTATGATTTACGTCTCTGTTCATGCTTTGTTACGGCAAATTGTGGTGCAGTTATGATAAAGTGGTACGGCTGTCTCCTCCACGAAAACAAGTATACTTTTTTAATAAATGTAGCTTTTTACTTTGTTCAGCATGTGCACTGGAAACAAAACACTTCAAGTCTGTCAACAGCACATCTCTGCTATTCGTTTATTCATTCTATAACAATTACCAATCAATATTTCATGACATTGTTGCAGAGCAGAATCCAAACCTATTTTAGATTCACTCCCTCATCTCTTTTCTCCCTCTCCTCTTCCCTTTCCCTCTCTTTCCCTCAGCGGCAGCTTGGTCTCTGCGTTCCTGACAACTTCCATAAATTACTGTATATTTTCATATTTCAAATTTCATCCGCATTCACGCGCCGGGCTGAGCAGAGCTGGGCTGTGCTGGCTGGCTGGGTCGGGCTGGTGCGGGGCCCCGGTGTCGTGTGGAGTCGGCCCCTCGCTGCTGTTGCTGCTGCTGCTGCATGCACACACTGCCACCGGCTGCTGCTCGTGGCCCCAGAGACCCCCGCTAATTGAATTGCGTCCTCTGATTAGATTATCCTTGCGGCTGCTTGCTGCCAATCTGAAGTATGGGTGCCTTCTATCCTACTTAACCCTTCTGCCCCCACCCGCTGCCGCCGCCGCTGCAAACACAGAGTGACCATATATTCAGCCCCATCAAAGTTGGCCGCTTTGGTTATTTTTCTTTTGCATTGTCGGGCCTTGTTAAAGCGGCCATATTTCAGCGTTTGGCCCTCACCACCGTCCTCTGTTACCAAACACTCGCCTTGGCACACTCGCACTCATTAGTCTGCTCGTGTCCCGCTGCTGCTCTTTTCTCCCTCTTTGTTGTTTTTCACTCAAGGTTGTGATAACTTTACAACGTGAGCAGAGGAGCAAATAAGTGTACGGGCGGTGAAGTATACGGTTGTGTAAAACTCAACTCACGCTCCCAGAAAGCGGTGTGATAAAAAACATTTGTCCACATGTCACATATCCTTTTTTTTTCAGATTTTGTGGCCTGTAGGCTTGATTAGACAGGAAAGGGCAGTGTTAAATGGGGGATGAGAGAGAAGGGAGGACATGCGGTAAATTGTAGGAGTTTTGTCGTTTTGTCCCTGTTTGTAGAAAACTGTGTGGCTGCATCTGAATGTCCACACTGTTCCCTACATTGGGCAGTATTTAGGGCTCTCGCCATTTGTAAGCGCTGTCCGAACGTCCAGCAGATGAAAAGTAATGTTCAATGCTGGTCACTAGACCGGTCAATATCGACCACAATGCATTGCGAAAGTTGGAAAAACAACAGCGACAGGGCTTAAGCTGAAGCAGAAGAGCTGTTCAAACAAAGCTCTGTGGCTCAAGAATATGATCAAAACACTTAAAGAAACGGTTGCAAAGTTGCTAGTGTGAGCTGCTTACTTTATCTTGAGATCACGGAAATAATGACAAAGTATGGACACACATCACAGGCAAAAAGTTGAATAATCCGGCCCGTTTGTTGTTTAATGTGAGATCCGTGTTGATGATTATTAGTCCATAAATATGTGCGTACTTTTTTTTTTTTTTTTTTTAGATTTTTTTGACTGTAGGCTTTATTAGACAGGAGAGGAAAGGGTGGAATGGGGGATGAGAGCCAGAGGGGCAGCTCTCAGGCTGCTGCCCCCTACAGATCACAGTTACGTTGCACCCTCTTTCTCCCTGAAACGATCCAAAAATATGAACCATGAAACTTTAGCTTACAAAACACAATGTTTCGCATCTGTGAAATATTCAGTCAATAAAAACAATAAACTAGCACGTTTGTAGTTAATTAATATGCTTTATCATAAAATTAATTTTTAAAGGTGCACTGTGTTACTTTTCTGGTGAAAGAGATGTTATTGTGTTGGCTGGAATATTCCATTGTATGGCATTAAACTTATTTATCTTGCATTTAATTATTCAGTAGGTGTTATTTAGTATTTGGATGTTACATTCTTTAACCCCTTACATTCTATGTGCACTTATTAGAACTATTGTTTAACATGTGTAGAAGAAGAATCAAATTGTAAACACAAATATTTTACAGTTTTATTTTTTCTGTATAGGTTTTAACTGACCTGGCACATTGCACAAGTGTGAGCTGGGGAAGAGAGAAGAGAGCTCAGATATTCATAACGTTCAGATGATAAGCCCTGTTTCACATTTTAGACTTTTATAAAGGCTTTTGGGATGTCATGATTAACAATTTTGTATAAAGTCACTTATATTGAATAACATGGGTCTAAAATAATGTTCCCTGCCAATTATAGATCTACTATAAATACAGTGTGAAATGTGGAGCTCAGTCCTTTAATCTTTCCAAAAGCTGAAAACACTGATTTAACCAAGTTGCCATGTTTAAAGTACACCTTATCATACACATTTCAAAACTAAAAATATCTTCACTTAAAAGCATTTGCATTAGGGGGGGGACATATTGGGGGACATATTATGCAAAATCAACTTCAATAAGTTTTAAACCTTGTTACAAGAGTGTTTTCTCATCATTAGTTTACTCAGATTTGTATTTTTGTCCTGTCACTGAGGCTCCAGTGCTCAGAAAAGTGCTGCTTTCACCAACCCTTATCCCCGCCCCAATCCTGGTGCTTAGCTGTGTGATTATGTGATTGAACAACAACTAACACTTCGAGTGACGGGACTCCCTAAAAGTTTGGCATTTCATTCCCGGGGCGGAGCTTAACATTCTAATTTTTCCTCATTTTCTTAACTGTTCATCTTTGACAATATATTAATTTACAATTAGGATAAAGTCAGGATTTAGGAACGGTCAATGGCCCATAATTGTAAAAGTAAAACAATAAAATGAAATGAAACAAAATCTCAAATAAAAACATGTAAATGACAATCTGCTGCTTTGTATTCTGAAATGTCACTAGGAAGAGGCGGGGCTTATCAGATCTGCAGTTTTGAACAGGAAGTCAATAATCCTGTTTCAATTATTAAGCCATTTTGGATCAATATTGTGATTCACAATGAACAAAATGTAAAATGATGATCTTCTCATGTATGTACCTAGAAAAAAAAAAGCATTATATGTCTCCAAAAAACCTACTTTGATCGCCATAGCTAACAGTTTTAGCCTCATTTGAACTCCTTCACAATCCCCAATGTTGTAATCAGAGCTGAATTATTGCCAAATTCTGCTTACAAATGTAACTTTTTAATCTATAAAAGCACACAGTATGTAACCCTGCTCAAATTCATTTCAAAAGCGCTGCACTCATTTGGAATCAGGAAACAAACCCTTAAGTGTCTTAAAATATAAATTGAATTAAATTGAACGCACGTTTGTCGTCCTCCTGACCCAGCGTTGACTCCGCCCCTCCCCTCTCTACCTCTTCCTCTGCCTCTTCTCAGATTTGATCCTGTGTGGGAGCGCTGCCGCCATGTTTTTTGTCGGGCCCCGCTGCATATAACCCAGATGAATGTAAGTGTTCGCCCAAGAAAACGTCATGTTCTGATGCAATTATCATCTATTGCTTCCTGTAATCACATCAGACCTCTTTTTGAACAATAATCCCGTGGCCAAACGTCTGGATCCTGCCCCTATACTCCGCCCTGTTTATTGTTCTCCACTCTGGTAAAACGCAATTCAATTTACTAGTCAACTATTAGATTTTTTGCTCTGTAGAATAAACTGAAATCGTATTTTTGCCCGGGAAATTATCAATACATCTTGGAGAGCCCGAAAGTAAGAAGACACAGAGCAAAAGAAGTAGACCCTGGGTGGAAGAGGAGATAAAGCAGATGAAGAATGGGGAGAAGATGATGGGAAGACTTTCAGCAACTGGCAATGGGATTTATTGACATCCAGGGGTCAGATGTATGCGCTCCACTTTGCCAAATCGCATCAGAACTGCAAAGTAGTGGTGCCGCATGCCGGGATACTTTATTGTGAGCTTGTTATGAGAGTAAACTGGCTGTATATTGAAATGTTGGATGAATACGGCGGAGAAAGCGCACCGCAGCGGCTGCCGAGGATAAAAACGAGTAAAAAAGAGATTTCAGCGCGCGGTTTTCATCACGTTGCAATGCGGTTTGAGCTGCGAAGGTAGTCAATCTTCAAGGTGTAATGGACAGATGCAATCACCGCTTTAGATACAGTAACACGCGTTTGAAATGTAAGCTGTAACGTGCTACAAAGCCAACATTATTCTTTTATTACAGGCCAAAAACGAATGAAAAACTCAAGGTTGTTACGTTTGCGCAATCGCCTTAAAGGTTAGAAGTTATAGCTCCTCTACTAAATGCTGCTGTTGTGCCACAGAGCAAGGCACTTCATTCAACTTACCTGCGTGCATGTTTTTGTGATTGAGTTTTATATATTTAAAATTTTGCTAAAAATTATAAAAAATGTATCCCAGAATAGGTCATTTTTTTTGGTTTATAATGTCACTTCCTGTCTGTAATTGATGACATCACACTAGCAAATTATTCAGCACCCAACACTGAGAAAAAACTTTTTTTAATTTGACAAATGAAAATATATGAGAGCACCTTTATTTTGTTGAATTAAGTTTAGAATGTCAAAAAAGATGATTTATTTTGTGTAAATTCTGCATAAACCTTCGTCTGGAACGAGTGTACCTAGTGTGATGTCACTTCCTGTAATTTTCGACAGATTTTTCAACTTTTCTCCACAAACACCTGCTCGATTGGTGTAAAACTATCATTTATGTACAACAGGTATAAATACACCAAATAAAGACAAAATGAGGCAATTGTAAAAACCTGTCACACGCACATTAAAGACATAATCAAATCTTAACAAGTTTAAGTGCTTCAAAAGCTACAAATAATTAACAGATTTATAAATAATTAACAGATTTATAAATAAACCCCTCATAGGATTATTTTACATATAAGCACCTCTTTAGATAAACTAAACTGCTCATTTCTATGTGTAAATCAAATCAAATTACCTGCCTTATGAATTGTCTTTCTTACTTTCTTGTCATCTTAAAGATTTTCTTGCCCAAAGGTTTGAGTTTAAATTACAAAAATGGGAAGAGAGATGGTTCAACAAACGATCGCGGCAGGGAACCAAACTCACTACGCCAAAGTGGGAACAATCACATATGTGCAACGCAATGAACCACTACACCATCTACCAGCACACTTGTAAAAATGTCTTGATTTAAAGAATGAGGCAATGAAAACCAAGTTACAACAGTATTTACTAGTGCTGAAGTGATTTTATGCACAGAGAAGGCCATATGAGCACTGAAAACGGATATTTGTGAAGTATGGACTTTAAAAACACAGAGGAGCTTCACGAATTAACATAGACATTAGTTCAAAAGATTCAGCTGGATGTACTAAAAATAATATAAAAATCGTACCTTTTTCGATCAAACTGTGGTACAATTTATCTAGTTCTTTAAATTAAGCAATGGTGATGGTTTTACCTTTTTTTTGGATTGGAAGTCTGCCCAGGACTCTCCAAAATGATTCAGTTAAATCCGTTTGTTCTGTTAACTCAAATCTGTTAACTCACTTTTATGAGAACTGAAATATTAACATATTGACGGACTTTAAAAGGAGCACTATATAACTTGAATGTTTTTTGCTTTCCTCTGGCATTAAACATTTCTTTTGCATTGATTTAAAGTTGCTGTACCTGATTTTTTTTTCACGTAATAAAGTAAAATCCGTTTTGCCCTAATGCACATGTATTGTAAAGTCAAATGTCCGGCTGAAAATGAGACCGCAGAACTTTCTCTGAATTTAAATGTTAAGCGTTTTAGTCTTCAAAAAGCAGGAAGTGCACAGTTAGCATGCTAATGTTTGTTAGCTTCACCAGGAACTGCAAAACTCACTCACTCAGGGCTCAGAAAGTTGTGAAAAGTGCAGGTACAGAGCGTTTAATTATGGATTTGTATTTCTCTGAATACCATAAAAACATACATTCTCACAGTGAGCGGGGTCGCCTCTCCACAGATCTGACCTGTAACTTGGCCAAGTGATGTCACCTGGCTGTCCGATCATTTAAACTGATAACTTAATGGTGCACTATGTCATTTTTATCCAATTAGTTTTCATTGCTATACAAAAAAAGAATACAGTGATAAAATGTATTCCTACTGTGAGTGTGCTCGCCTCTCCACTGATCTTACCTGTAACTGTTGGTAACACATGCTTGTTTAAATGGGGATATTTATTTTAATGAAACATTCCAGGCAAAGTAATAACATCATGGATAAAAAAAAAAAAAAAAGGTTGCGTACCATTGCCCAGAAAAAATTACGCATTGCACCTTTTAAATAAAACCAACTCGCCTAACTTTTCCCCTCTGATAACTGCTTAGTCAACGTTTCCAAACTTCCTGGAGAAGTTGCTGCTGTCCCCGTCGCCTGTGCGAGCGCGTGAGTGACAGCGACAGGCGCAGACAGCTCCAGAATTAGACTTTCAGATGGAGCTGTGAGACGCGAGGAAGCAGCAGCAGCAGATCCTCCGCAGTGCTTTGCATCCTCTTCACCGACGCTGGAATAGTGATGACACGCAGGGTTTGGGACAGAAGAATGAGCCGTAATCCAATCAGCAAACTCCAAACGTAAACACGAGAACTGCTTCCTGAAATGATTTGAGGAGGCAGCGTGGAGCAGTGTGCAAGATGTTTTAGGTATGAGCGCAGAGTAAATAGACAAATGCAGGCTGTAAAGAGACAGGGTTGGAATGGATTTGGACATTTAAGCACGAATTAGACCACAATTAAATTAGACCACAAATGAGTGTGATGAATTGTGTTTTTTTTATTGTTGTTTTTCATATTTATTCTTTTTTTTCATGTTTAATAAAGAATAAACCACTGAAGTATTTAAAACAAAAAATAAATCAATAAAATAAAACTGTATGTATGTATAAAACGTTACATATTAAATAAAAACCCTGAAATAAATAAAACACAAAAAAGAAATACAATAAAGATTTAAAAAACAATTAAAGTTGCCATTAAATACGTATATATCAATATTTTTATTTTGTTGTATTTAATATTTCTTATGTTTAATTAAAAGTAAATCACTGAAATAAACAAAAACAACACACAGAAAAATCAATGTTGACATTATAATATATATTATGTCAACTTTTTCCATTTTAAGATTTGAGTTTGGATGGTACATTTGAATAAGAACTCAAAATCCTAATTATTTGTATTGACTCAACATTGATTAATGGAAAAACATTCCATAATATGTTTATTTAAAAGCCCCACTGTGTAACGTTTGCGCCAAAATACAGTCTAAAACAAAAACATACATAAACACATGTCCTTACTGTGAATAGGCTTGCATCTCCACAAACCTGACTCCACCTGCTTGTCTCCATGGAAATCTTGTTTCTTTGGTTACAGTAAACCACAACATGGCATAAAAACCTTTTCCATGGAGTCATGCATGAGACGGGCCACCTCCAAAGAGTTACTGCTGCTTAAAGATCAATGTATTTATTTACTTATTTATTTGTCATTCATTATTATTTACTTCATAAGACTTGTCGTAACTCATCAAATCTTGTCCTAATTTCTGATGGTTGGGCAGGGGCCAGTTTTCGTTTCACGTGGATAGGCCCTGTCATTCCCCAATTTCAATAATTTGCTAAAAATTTGCTAGATTTAATTTAAATAGACAGGGGAAAAAATGGACCGAGATGTTGCCTTAGTATTCTTAATTTTCCAGTCATTTAAGTTGAAAAGAGTTTGTTAAGCACGTTTCAACACGTTTAATTTTAGATGACGACACAAAATATCCCATGCCCTAATCCAAACATCATCAAACACATTAAATATCGATTTTTTACTTTATTTGGTGTAGTTATACCTGTTATACATAAAAATTATAGTTTTACACCAATTGAGTAGGCATATTTGAAGAAAATGACAGGAAGTGACATCACACTAGGGATACTCATTCCAGTCAAAGTTTATGCAGAATTTACGCCCAAAAAAACCAACTTTTTTGACTCTCTAAAGATTAATTCAACAAAATAAAGTTGCTCTTACATATTTTTATTTGTCAAATAAAAAAAAAACAGTGACATAAGATGAGTTTTTGCTCAGTGTTTGCTGGGTAATTTCCTAGTGTGATGTGAATGACAGGAAAACAGGAAGTGAAATTATAAACCTAAAAAATTTGCTATTCTGGAATATTTTTTTAAATATTTTTCAGCAAAATTCTAAATATATTTATCTGCATTTTAGTTCAATGAGTCGTCCAACCTGTCATGGGCAGTTTTCCGTATTAAAAGAGAGCAACCTTTACGCAGATGTAACCTTGACGCACATTCGGTGTCAAATGCAGGCAGTATTTACAGAGATATTTACCACAAACCAGCAAAAAACATCTACAATCTGACAGTTCAATATCGCAACCTTTTAATACTAGAAATGAATCGTCCCAGTTTAGTCCGTTTAATAGCCTTATAATAACTCTTGTGACAGGAAATAAAATAAGTCAAATGAACAGCATCTTATAATGTTCCTGTTTTCTTGATGTTTAGTCCCATAATAAGAATCCTTTACTATTACAAAGCCTTATGTATTGTTTGAGAAGGCACCGAGCACAATGTCTGGAGGCGGATGCCGTGCAGATAACATTGGTGGGCTTATGGATTCCCCCTGCAGTGCTATTGACAGTTCAGTCAATAAGGCAGCAGGCTAACCTTACTATTCACTTAACATTGACCAGGAGTGGATTTCCAGGACAATGCGCAGGAAAGAGCAATGGACATCCAGATATATACACCAGCTCCAACGCTCCAACGTCACCGTGCTACAGCTGATTATGAGAAGAGGCACACAAAAGGCCGGGAAGAGCCTCCATTGATTCAACATCTGCCAGTTTCTAAAGATATACTATAGGTAATTGTTAAAAAGAACAGAATGTGCGACACAAGAAGAACATTTGAATTTACAATGGGTTTTTCTATTTCATTATTCCATTAAAGGTCCTACATTTGGAATTATTTGCCTTTTTGCGCTTCGTTTTGTGTGTCGTTCGCATGTAATTGGTCCTATTTATTGCATCACCTTCTCCAAAAGCTAACTGGAGGCACTGCTCTGTCTGAAGCTCTGTTACTCAAATCAGACTTTAATCTGACCTTTGTTTTAGCCCAATCTGACCATAAAGAGCTGAAGTCCTTTTCAATTAACATCACAGTCACACGCTAGCATTAGCATTAGCCAACTGTTTTTCAGTTAGTCACAGCCACTTTTTGGTTGAAAATCAAATACCTAAACAGGAATTCAGACTGATCACAGGCTCCTGCACTGTGCATTGTGTCGCCATGGTAACTGTCTTCCAAATACTTACAGTCCCCCCCCCCCCCAGCGTGATGTTCAGAGCTTTTCTGCACTGCTTCACTCCTCAGTGTTCAGAAATCATTGCTATTATAAATAATAAAATACTAATACTAATGTGTCAATTTTTTGTCTTTATAATTTTTTCAAAAATGATGTATATTAGAAAACCTTTAACTTTTAATAGTCCCTATGTTGTTATGCGGTGTGTGAAAGCGCTCATGTAACTGTCCGATGAGATCCCTTATAACTTATAACTGCGCATTCAATTTTAGAGTTATTGATGAAATAAGAACAAATTCCAAAAACATTTCAAAATGAGAACGTTTAATTGTCTCACAATGGAGTGTTGGAATAACATCATATGAGAACAACAACAACAACAGTAGACAGAATTTTTAAAAAAGCAAGATTTAAAAAAGCAAAATGAGAATTCAAATATAGACGTTCAAAACCAGACATAACTACATATCAAAATATACTTTACTAAAGACTAATACTACAGAATACAGATACAACTTAAGAAAATACAGTGTCAGTAGAGTAATTAGCTGCAAAACTATAATACCAGTACATGGGTTACAACACAGCAGTATGAACATAACATTTTGAGGTTCCAAAACTCATTCATGCGTCTCTAAATGTAAAATTACCCCAACACCCTTCACACCCGCCCCATCCCCTTTCAGATTCCCCTCCACACAGTCCAACTCGCTGACACAGGAACTCCATTCTCCGTCGTCCACCACAGAGTACACACAGCCCCACATTCAGCCCTCCGCTCCGAGCCAAAGGTCCGTGAAGCGTGGCCTGACCTGCTCCAGCCAGGCCTCCACAGTGACCCTTCCTCTCTCCCTCTCCCTCTCTCTCCCCCGCAGACTGCTGAGGCATCAAGCACCAGCGGCGGCGGCACACCCCTGACCTGGAGCTGTCCCCCATTACAGCGCAGTCAGAAAGCTTTTAGGGGCTCCGGTAACGCTGAAAGATTGATGGCGTAAAATGGCGCGGAGGAGGGGGAAAGAGCAGGTGGTTAAGAAGAGAATGTCCTCCTTAATGGGTTGCCAGGAATGTAATTTAATAATTATGAAAAGTGAGTCGGAGGAGTTGGTTGGATGGATGGATGGGGCAGGGAGGAGAGGGAAAACGGAGCATGTCCGGGCTTCAGCAGGCGATGCGAGATGGGGAACAGGTAAACAAGACGATGCAAGGGCAAACTGGAAAGGTCAATGGGTCAAACAATAGTCATCAAAGCTCGTTATGTAGCCACAGTTGCCCTGGGGCAGACGCAAATGTGGATGCAATTCTGTACAACAACACTCGGACCACCAGTCAAGCAAAACGCACACAAGATGGCTGAAGTGCCAGGCAGATTAAGGTCACAAGCAAGATGAAGAGCAGATATGAAATAAGTATTGAAAAGTATTGATACTCATGCAAAAATAGAGATATAATGAAAGATATAATGAAAGATACAACGCGTTCTGATATAAGTCGAAGCGATACAATTGTAAAAGAATATTTGACTTTTTTAGAAATGATTCAATTTGATTCAATACAGCTCCTTTAAAACAATATTTTGATTCAGTACTGTGCTTGTTTGTTTGTGTGTGAATAAAAGCAATAAGAAGACCCTAAAGAATATTAGGAATAATCTTTTTCTTTGACTTTTGTTTTAAAATCATCAAGTTTGTGCTTAAGATGCTCTTGCTTTTTCGGCAGATATATTTTGCAGCTTTAGGTCTTTTGTTTTGGACTCAATGTGATTTTGTAAGTTTTTCATAAACACAATGATGCCTTTAGTGTTCGTGGCTTGCTTTGGCGCTGTCGCCACAGAAACTCCAGATTAGGTCATGTTTGAGTTCCTATGATGTTACCCCTGTCAAATTTGACTCAGAATCATTATCAGAATCAGTGAACAATTCACAAACTAGGAACTTGCTTTGGCATTAAGGTGCAACATAAAATAATGTAAAATAATAATAGTTTTAAAAAAAAGTAAAGACTATAATAAGATAAGATAGAATAAGAGCATGCAAGACAAATGTGTGCAATAAAAGTCATTTAAATACAATATACATATAGATAAGATATAAGATATATACAATCAGCGGCGGTCTAATCCATGCGATCACATTCCAGGGAAACTCTGATGCGTATTTGCACTAATGAAGGCATTATTCCTCTTTTCCACGCTGCGCTCCTGACTGACGTAACCCCGGCGACGTCATGAAGATGACGCACCACTAGAAAAAAACGGATTCAATGTTGATTTAAATAACATTTACCGAGGACAGCAATGGTATTAGAGTTAATGTTATGTTTATCCAGTATACAATCAACATATTAAGTAGTTTGCATTGATACATCCCGTGGATCGAGGACACTTAGCTGATCTCAGATCGATTTAGCGGATCATAAGGGGAAAATATCGATACATCGAATAAATAGATGAATCGTTACACCCCTAATACTTAATATTTCTTTTAAAAAATCAGGTTTTCAAGTTTTGAATTCAATTGTTTATAAGTTCTCTGCACTTTACTTTTTATTTTTATTTCAAGCTGAGATGGAGAGGAAATAATGAGGTAAAGGTAAGGTCAAATTATTTATAGCAGAGGAAAAAGTAGACCAAAAAATGAATGAAAATGAAAATCACTGGCATCGTCCGTCACTAATATGTACAAACCCTTGAGTCATAGGAATCGCTCATGAACAGAGGTACATTTCAACATTGATCATTTTTAAAGGCGATCTAGCTCTGCTGATGCAGGGTTTGCCACCTGAAATGTTATTGCTTCGGCTGGAATGTTCCACTGTATGGCATTAAACTTAAAACAGATAAAACACGCAATCTTACTGTGATCAGCAAAGCAATAACCTCTCCATGGAGACAATCAAGTGGCCGACCCTCTACCAGCAAAGTGACATAGTGCACCTTTAAGTGGAAAGGTAATCAATGTTGTGTTGTTATCTTTTTTGACATTTGTGACATCATAAATGAAAGGGGAAAATGTTACGTTTTTCATAATTTTACATTTTCGCCATTCAATTGGTGATATAGTACATACAAAGCGTTTAAGTATTTGAGTAAAAATGTATGTGAAAAATACTACATTGAATCGCTGCATACACACCAGCATGAATACACCACAACATCCTTCCTCCCAGCTTGACAGTAAAATGGCCTCACAAAGCAGCACAGACCTGTATGTTGTTGTTGTCGTTGTTGTTGTTGTTGTTGTTGTTTAGCCGTGAACAGGCAGATGGAGTGTTGTGCTCACCTCACAGCGGAGGCTCATTACCTAACGCTCAGCTCCCTGCACAGATCACTCATCCCTGACAGCTTCTGCATAAACAAATACATCTGTGCTCATAATGCAGAAGAGGAAACGAACGCAAACGTGGGCTTTGGACAGAATATAAGAACTGGTCCGGTCATATCTGTGAACATTATTTAGATTATCAATGACTGCAAGTGATTGGAGCGATAGTGGCACAGTGTGGTGAGGGTTTGCCCGCTAACAGCAGGGTAGTTAGTTCAAATCATGTGTCCATTGCGAGAGGAATGGTGTTGGGAGTAAACGTTTTAACTGTTGGAATGACAATAAGTAAAATAAGAGACTCATTTTGGAAGTGATCTTAGAATATTTACAAATACAGCATGGGGTCATTTACCAAAGCGTCCTTCCTCAGAATACAGATCTGTTCTACTCTTTGGAATAGTAACTTTTGATAAAGATACATTTTAAATGACAAATATGCAAAATTTCCATTTTAGAGTTTTTAACCATGTTATAACATCATCCAAAACACACCTGGAGTTGTATTTAGCGTCATTAATGCTTGTTTTAGTATTCCTGTTTATAAGGTTGTCAGTTATTAGCAGTTATTAGCTAATGTGTATAGGCAGGCCTCCTGAAAACACAGCAGATAATGCTGTGACCAATACTGAGGTCAAATTGAACTCCCAGAGCAGTCCTTTTGACTGCTCCTACATGTTGAGGTCTTCTATCAAAGCAGAGTAGCTTTTCACTTTTTGACTTTTCCTGTATCTGTATTTCTATGTTATGATTTTGAGAACATTTCCTCTCTAAATCTTACCTTGTACACATATAGTTTGTGTTTATTTGAAAAAAGGTTTAAAAGATTGAAACATCTCTCTGAATGAAATGAAAAGTCAGGATGTTTACATTATACTAAAATGACTTCTGGTCATCACAAACTGTCCACTCATTTCCATGTAAACACAGTTAGTGAAGTAAAGTTTGCTGATAGTCTCTGGACCGTGGACAGAGCTGACCTTGCAGGACTCGTCTTCTCCATCTGCCTCCTACTCACCGGAGAGGCCTGTGTGTAATGAAGCAGCTCCATCACACCTCCACCACTCTGCTCCGAGAGAGAGGGATCCACCTCACCTCCCCGAGAACATTCACCAAATGTGATTAGTGCACGGCTAATGGCTCCCCTTCTGCTCCTCCCAGACGCTCAGCCCGCTCAGCACCAGGAACACACACATAAGCAATGTTTTTAGAAAGTCAGGTACTGCAACAAGAAAGAGCGGGAGAGAGAAGGGCAAGTTAAAAAGTTGATGAAAAGTAAATGGGCAGCAACAAAAGTTCAACAATTCAACTTGACTAATGCTGTGGATTTGAAATTCTAAACTATATATGTATATATATAATTATTATTATCTCTTAAATGTTACAGTAAATTTTGGGCAAGCACACAGCAAATCAATCTTAGAGGTTAGTAGTCATGTAGAACTTATGTGTGTTTAACATTTCATTTGAGGGTCATCTTTTTTCTTTTTCTTTTTCTTTTTCTTTTCTATTTCTTGTGTTTTTTAATAAGCAAATTAGAAATTGCCTATTGTTTTATATGTTCATTGTTTGAGAACAACAATACACAAACACAAATCAACATATATATTATATTTATATCCAAACAGCACCAAATAGTATTTTCACCGATTATGATATTTTTTTTAAAGGCGCACATTTTTCTAGTGATTGTTTTACCTGGAATATTCCACAGTATGCTTTTTCTATAGATTATTCCATTACAGGTGTTTTTATTGATGAAAAATATCATGTGCCAAGACGTCTTCTCAGAGCCAATCTGTAACTGTAAAATGCGTATTCCCATGTAGATAGATATAATGCCATACTATGGAACTTTCCGGGCAAATCAATAACATGTCCATGGTGACAGATTTTCCAGAAAAGTTAAATAAGGCATGTTTCCACTGGTTCACTTTGGAGCACATTGTTACGGCCCGAAAGTGTTTCCACTGCCTCAAGTGAACTATATCGGCTCAATTAAGTGATCCAAAGTGGATTCTGTGTGGTCCAGCTTCCAAACCGCTTTAGCCAAGAAGGAGCTAGACACCAGAGCCGGATGAGAAAGAGCGCAGACGAGCGCAGACTCAGCTCGAAACGTCGAGCATGTTTAGAAAAAAACAAAGCTAAGGCACGTTAACATCAGTTGTTTCCTCTTTATGGACGCACAGGACTCATAATGGGTCTGACATCATCCAAACCCAACACATTACGTACAGAGACGTTAAAAGGTCAAATCAAGGCAGAAAATGCTACCAATGTCTCCCAGTGCCACACACTTGAAAATGCTAAACGTCATTTTGCGAATTGCTGACATCCGCCGCATGTTTCATTTATTTATTTCTAAAAATTAAAAAAAAAAAAAAAAAAAATGTTATGTCATGTTTGGGTGACATCAGCTGGTGTTACCTTTAACTTGAGTGAGCTTCTTTAAAAAATAAATCATCTGTCCACCTACTTCGGTAAAACTTTTTGCTATGCTCTCGTTTCTGCCAGTGCTTACTAGTCCATATGTTTGAGGTGAAAGGCTGCGGAGGGAGGGGCCAAGAGTGGACTCCTCAGCAAAAAGCAAACACTCCCCGGACTACACCCCTCCTCCCCCTCCCTCCCCTGTGTAAATCCATAGGGAGGGAGAGCAGAGACAGGTGCATTTCTCCACAAATCGAGTTAGCCGAGACATGCCACATCCAATTGGGCCAAATTGATGTGAGAGTTTGTGATGTCTGCCGTGGGTATTACAGCAAAGGTCAGTGTGCCGAGACAATGACATCAATCCGCTCCACGTGGCCAAGAGCTCGCCGCCGATTCACATGCAAACCTGCAAACACAGCCCACCAGGCCGAAGAAGAGGAGGAGAGAGGGAGAGGGCAGGGGGGGAGAGCGGCAGAGGAAGGGAGCAGAGGTGAGAGGAGGGGAGGAAAGAGGAGAAGAGGAGAGGGAGAGGGCAGGGGGAGAGCGGCAGAGGAAGGGAGCAGAGGTGAGAGGAGGGGAGGGAAGAGGAGGAGAGGAGAGGCCAGGGGAAGAGGAGGGAGAGAATGGATCCCATGCAGACCTGTAAACATAGCCCAGAAGGCCGGAGGGGAGAAGCAGAGGAGGAGGGGAGGAGAGGAGGAGCCAAGGAAGAGATGAGAAGAGGAAGGGAGGACCAGTGGAAGGAGAAGAGGTGGAAGACAGAAGAAGAAGAAGTAGGAGAAGAAGAAGCAGAAGCAGAAGCAGAAGAAGAAGAAGAAGAAGAAGAAGAAGAAGAAGAAGAAGAAGAAGAAGAAGAAGAAGAAGAAGAAGAAGAGATGAACAGTAGAGATGGAGCCGAGAAAATGGGGAGATGGAGCAAAGAAGAGGTGGAGAAGGAGCAGAGAAGAAGAATAGAAGGAGGGGAGAGGAGAAAGAGAGGGGTAAGGGAGGGGAGGAGCAGAAGAAGGACTAGATAGAAGGAGGAAAATGAGCACAGAAGAAGAAGAGGAGGAGAGGAGGAGCTGGAGCAGAGAAGAGAAGGCGCAGAAGAGAGGAACAGAAGAGAAGAAGGAGAGGAAAGGAGAAGATCTGGCAGAAAAGAGGAGGAGAAGGAGGAGCTTCAAAATGTACTTTCTTATATATGCTTTTACTGAATATTTTGTAATAAATTAAACTAAAAGAAGAGAGAGGAAAAGAGAAGAGAAGAGGAGGGGAGAAGAGAAGAGCAGAGATAAGGAGAAGGTGAAGAACAGAGAAGAGGGGAGGAGGGGAGACGAGAGGAGAGGAGGATGAGGAATGTAGAGAAGAACTACGAACAGAGCAAGCCAAAAGGAAAGGAGCAGAACAGAAGAGGAGAAGATAGTGGGAGGAGGTGACAGGAGGAGAAGAGAAGAAGAAGAAGAAGAAGAAGAAGAAGAAGAAGAAGAAGAAGAAGAAGAAGAAGAAGAAGAAGAAGAAGAAGAAGAAGAAGAAGAAGAAGAAGAAGTGGGAGCAACCTGCAGTGGGGTTGTGGAAAACAAGGAACGACAGGCAAAACAGATGTGGACATGGAGATAACATGCAAACATATACCTCCAGATTTAGTCCATCTCATTCACCAGATCTCAAAATGCATAGTTCCACCTTGTGATGTCATTAGGGGAATCCAGAACGTGCTCCGCTGCTTCACATGCACCTTCACCACACTTATGACCAAACCGCTGTTATTCCAACTTTCAAGCGACAGCACATTTATTCGTTTGAGCCTAAACTGTGACATTTCGGAGTCTTGGAAATTAGCGTTGAAAATCAGTAGAGATTATGCCGTGAACAGGTATTTTCTCTTTGCCAAACGTGCTTATGTTTGCAATATGTCTTTTGTAAAGTCTTCAGTAGTTTTTTGGCTGGAATGTGCTGACGGAAAAGATGTCACAGTAAATAAGCAGAGCGTAATTGGACTAGAAATGGGTTTGGCTTGTTCTTTTCTGTTAAAATCATCAGAAGCGTTGGTTTGTGCCAATATCCACTTTTCATAATCAAAATACAAATAAACAGCCATTCTTTACATTAGCGATTGACAATACCAGTGATTTTGTTAGCTTCTCGATTCGATACCTTGTGATACTGTGCCAAGTATCACAAAACGGATCCAATACCAAATGAGAGCGTTGAAACTCAAAATATTACCTGAGTAACTTCTTCAACTGATTTGAAAAGACATATGAGCAGAAAAACGAACATATAAACAGTGGATTTCAGAAGTTGATTAAAATGTAATTTTTAAATGGCATCATTTTTGAGTTTTGTACATTTTAAGTTTTTGTGGAATTGATCTGTCCAAATTAGCCCAATTTCGCATGAACATTATATTTTATTCTAAGTGAGCCACATATTTAGTCGTATTGTCTGAGAGTAAAAAAGTTAAAAATGAGCTGAACTCAGATGGCGGAAACAAGGCCATGTTACTGGTCAGATCTGTGGAGAGGTGACCCCGCTCACATAATAAGCATTTTTGAGCAATACTGTATAAATGAATACATGAAAGATAGATATGTTAATTTTCTTACTGGAATTTTCCAAGGAAAGCAACATCTCCATGGAGACAAGCATGTAGCAGAACTTCTATCAAAGTGCACCTTTAATCTGTCAGGAGCAGTGAACTGTCTAGGTTGATAAAATGTTATGTAATTGTTGTTCAAGTTATATTCTTTTATTTGAAAGTCGGAGAATTATGGGCAGCACAACGAATAAAAATGTGTTTCTTTGCTTTTTATTGGCTTAATTTTTGCCTGTGGAGCTGTTGTTTTGCTCAAATGAACCGGAAACTGAAAGTAGTTTCTCCGTGCAGATCTTAGCTAGCTTGTCTGCTAATAACTCCCTCCACAACAATTATTTTCCTCATCAAAAAGACTCTTTATTATCCTAATTTAAGGAACGAAAGGTAATCAATTCGACTGTATCTGATGCCGAAGTAAATGTGGTTGTAACCTACACTGTTCCTATTGTTTATCTGTTTTTCCACGACTGTTTACTTAAGTTTCTTCTTTTAGACGTCAGCTCCACACTAAATAGACCTAGATCAGTAATAGACTGTAGACCTATCTATTAGACTGTAGCAGCTCTTTTCCATTTTAGTTGACTGAGAAGTGACCCTCATGCGGTTTGCCACTCACGTCTAACATTCAGAAGGCTGTGATGTCTCCTGCATAACCTCTATTGGCTATGTACAGTATTTTCTATCGGAGTAAGAGTCAGTAGAAGCTTCCTTTACCACATCGAAGTGCATTAAATAATTGCATTTTTCAGTGACAACAGTACGTATATGTATTTGACCCCCTTTTGTTGTGGTCCGAGCTCCCCGGTACAGAACCCGATACTCCCTACTACCTCCGCAGCACCAACCGACCAATGCAATTTTCCCTATGAACATATTGCCTATCAATTTCATATCCAACATGCGAGCGCCAGTGATTAAGGGCTACTTTGCGTCCTCGCCAGCAAATCCAATCAAAACTTCATCATGCTGTCACCTCTGCCTCGGCCGGGGCTCTCCTCCCTCTCCTCCCACCTCCATTTCTTTGATCACATTAGCGATATTGCTCCTCTTACGGTTCGCTTCGTCTTCTGTCGACTCTATATCAGCCCGGAGCGATTGGTTTTCACTCTGCAATATGGGCCAGGACGGCGCAGGATGGGCTAGGTCAGCTCACACCGGCTAACGCTAACTTATATTGAACCTATATGAACAGCTAACTCTGCAATATACAGCTGTACTCCATCAAAAGAACTTCTGAGGTGGATTAACAATGTCCACGAATTATATCATAACATTTTCAATAAAGAAGTAGTAGTAGTAGTTGCATTACGGCTATCGGAGCACTGAGCATTTATGGTTTATTATTGATGATTGAAGCTTTGAGAAAATGCATGTTTTGAGGCATTTATTCTGTGTCTAAACGTAGCTTGTGAGCACTGAAATTACAGATATATACACTTGCAATTGCTTTAGTGTTTGTTAGCCTACACAACAACAACAACAACAACAACAACAACAACAACAACAACAACAACAACAAATCGCCACAATCACTCATTTGTCCAGGAGTGGTCAGTGGTAGAAAAGGTTTCAGAGGTACTCATCTGGACACACTGTTGTAGAAGACGTTTCGACTTTCATCCGTAAGTAATTTCCTACTTGATGCAAATGGCTTGAGCAGCAGCATTTATTCTCTTCTGAAGTTATAACTGAAATCTTCCCTAACCTTGTTTACAAGTCTGCCAGTTTATAGCTTGGCTCATGGAGGCCTCTTGAGGTCTAGCCACCTCTCTCTCACATCTATTAATACAATGAAACTGCAGCAGTGGAAAAGTCTTGTGAAACTTAAAATTCAAGATGAATTACTGCACTTTTTAAATGATCTCCTTTATTCATTAACATGCACTGTCCGGACCTAATAACCCAATATATTATCGTTGTTTAAAAAATGATTTAAATAATAATTGAACCAGCCGTAGGGTATGTTCCGGCTTTTACACCAGACACTCATCTCGTAAGTACTACATTTACGTGACTGTTGCAGCGTAGGTGAAGTGTCCTGCCAATGGAAACAATATACATCTGCTAGGGCAAAGTTTTAACCAAGTACCCTCTGGTTAATGGGCAAACAATGGCCACAACGCCTTGTCAACACCAAAGATCTCAGAGGGTAAACAGGGCTGGGCCTGGTTAGTACGTGGATGGGTGACCTGTGAATATCAGGTGCCACAGTGGGGAGGGACTGGCTTTAAGTGACCAGCATCCTGTTACTGCACGCTGGTGTATGAATATGTGTTTGTTTGTATTTAAAAAACTTAAAAAAGCACCATAATATTAACAAACTGTTCAAAAGTTTATACTTATTTGACCTTCTAGGGCCATTACCTTGAGAACTTATCTTTTCACACTGTTAATTTCAGTAAGATGCAGTTTAAAACAACAGAATGCACAAAAAGTTGTCTGAATCTACCAGAACGCCTTTACTCCAGGTCCCATCATGGCAGTTAGGGCCAACTCATCATCCAGTCTCCTTGACAAGAT
Source organism: Chaenogobius annularis (assembly GCA_015082035.1). NCBI lineage: Eukaryota > Metazoa > Chordata > Actinopteri > Gobiiformes > Gobiidae > Chaenogobius > Chaenogobius annularis. The sequence continues at coordinate 26,559 of BJKM01001113.1, forward strand.
TTCCTGGAACCCATGGGATCGCCGCGCTTCAATTCCTCCCCACAGTCAGGAGGATACCAGCCCAGAGATTTGTCTGGGAGGCAATTTACTGTCATTTGCTGGAGAGTGCTGGCCTGATGCATAAACATTGGGCCTAATATGCCAATTCATCATGAGGCGGCTGGGGGATTCTGCGCGTGTTCTGATTGGATTTGCACACGGCGATGATGAGGGCCATGTTGCTTTTTTTGCTCCAGAAAAGTGCAGATCCAGCTATTTGTCACGTCAGGTTTCCACAGGGACGAGAGGTGGAGGGAGGGAAGAAGGAGGAGAGAAGGGAGGAAGAAGGAGAAGAGAAGCTGGATGAGACACAGTCGTAATGGCACCATAAACTATAATAGTGGCTACCTGGTCGTTCAGCCGCTGGGGGGGCGAAGTTGGATCCTGCAAAATCCTATGCTAAATAATGAAACAAAGACGCTGGAGGATAGGTTTGTGGTGTTTTAATGAATGGGCATGCAGCTATCCCATCGTTTACATAATTGGGCATGGACACAGAGGGCAGGAATATTATTAAAGGGGACATATTATGCTAAATCAACTTTAATGAGCTTTTAACCTCGTTACAGCAATCTTTCCTCATCATTATCTTACTCAAAGCTGTATTTTGATTGATTCCTGTATCTTTGAATAATCCTTTACTGTCCTGAAAATGAGGCTCTAGTGCTCAGAAAATATCTGTTTTCACCTACCCCCTATCCCCGCCCACATCCCCGCACTTAGCGCTATTATTGGAAAAGTTAAGGATCCGAAGGACACATGGATTCGTAAAACGTCACTTATAGTATACTTAAAAAAAATAATATTAATAATTTTGATGACATTCCGCTGCTTGTCACTATGAAGAGGAGGGGCTTATCAGTTCTGCAGTTTTGAACAGGAAGTCAATAAACCTGTTTCTATTTCTAAACCCTTTTAGATCAATATTGCGGTTTACAATTAACAAAATGTAAAATGATGATCTACGTATGTTAGAGTTCAAAAATAGACACTTGGAAAAAAAACATGATGTGTCTTCATTAACATGAATACTGGACTGATTAGGAGCAGGCAACAACCCAAAACAACCTCTTTCGTTCACACCCACCACTCTCCTTATTATTATTTCATTATTAATATAGCTGTATGTTAAAAAATAAGTTTTTTGAGAATGCCAGGTGTGTCTTGAAAACATATCTAATTTGAGTTAATGGATTCACACATGGATTTAATTGAATAGTGACCATTTTAGAGTGTCTGGAGCAAACTTCTGTACCAAAAAAGAAAGCAAAACAACCGCCATAGCCAAAGAGAGGGATAGATTTAATTCATAATAATGAACCAGATGACACATTACAAATCAATAATTTTTTTCTAAAAGGACCGATAATGTAATATCTCTTCTTTTTCTTTTTTTGTAAAATACAACACAAAGGAAAAACAAACAGAATGAGACAAAGCAAAAAAGAAAGACAATAGTCCTAAGAAAGTTAGTCTGGCACCTTTTGTATCCGTCCCGTTTGTCCCAATGTTTGGCACGGCTAAAGTTTGTCTTTCCATTTTGTACCATTCATTTCAACCACAAAAGTGTACTGCGACTCAAAAAAGGTTGAAAAACACTGGCTTAGTCAACTACAAAGCATTAATTAAGAAGCATTAGTATTGTTTTGCGAGACATTACTAAGTTATTAAGGCCATAAAAATAAGGTTGTGTAATTGGGGCATAATAATGGGTTTTCTTTCTTTCTCACGGTGCCAATAAATGAGACAACCTTAAATCGCAATGTTTGACAGTTAAATTTGACACATCTATTGTCAGAATCTCATCATTTCTTTTATACGAGTCAATAAGAAGTATCCTATAGCCTTCAGTGAAAATGAGTTGAGTCTATATCCGCTGCGGCGGAATGGCACGCTCATCCTTCAGAGGTGCAGAGCGGCCTTCTGGGAACAGGAAGTGAATCACAGGCTGCACTGGAGGGCTCTGATGGCTCCCATCTGGCTCTTCTTTAACATTCAGTCCAATTAGATTATCGGTGATTGATCAACAGGCCGGCCCACTGGATGGTCGCTATGGTAACATAAATCACTCCGCGCTGTCATTATGGATGAGTGTACGGGCAGGGCACTGGTGACAGAGTGAGAGGAGGATTGCAGTTTTCTTTGTGTGTTGACACTGTACAATTTGGCTTATGATGAAGATGAGGTTTAACTGTTTGTTGTGTCTATATACATTAAAATATTTATGAAAGTATTTATGAAAAAGCTGCGGAATAAGTTCATGTTATTTTAGTTGACGGGTCAAAAGAAGATGAGCTGGGACGTATTATGTGTTTTCAGGTACTTAGCATTGAACTATCATGCATATTTTACGTTTTTGATCTAAAACAGCTTAGTAATAGAAACAAGTTCAGTGACTTCCGGTTCAAATCTGCAGAACTGATAAGCCCCGCCTCTTCATAATGACATTTCACTGTAATAAGCAGCAGATTGTCATTTACATGTTTTCATTAGTGAAAAGTGGCTACGTGACATTTTCTAACTCCACATGTGTCACTCAGCGTCTTAATTTTTCGAATAATCACCACTAAGTACAGGGATGTGGGCGGGGATAGGGGTTAGGTGTAGGTGTCGGTTCTGAGTACTCAAACCTGAGTTGCAGGACAGTACAGGATTACTCAAACATGCAGGAATCAATCAAACAACTTTGATTAAACTAATGATGAGGAAACACTGCGGCAACAACATTAAAAGGGCATTCGTTTTGCGTAAAGTTGCATGAGACTGTAACTAAGGGCCCACCACTTGCTTGTCTCCATGGAGATTGTTATTCATTTACCTAAATTTATCCACAGTACGAAAATAAACATATTGGTACATGGGTCCTTGCTGGAGATAGCACCAGGCCAGGTTACACATCAGATCTGTGGAGAGGCGAGCACGCTTCACACTTGTCATTATTTGGTCCTAAATTGAGCCCATTTTAGTCCTGATGGGAACCTGGGTTGGTCTTTTTTGCTAGTTCTGGTTCTGGTTTAGTCCTGGTTTGATCCCAATTTGTATTTAGCAATTCATGCGAGAATGCATGTTTTTTAATATAAACACCTGTAATTAACGAATGCCACAATGTGGAACATTCCAGGCAAAACAATGACATCTCCATGGAAACAAGCAGATCATTATCAACATCATCATCATTATTGTTCATGTACATTGATGATATAGATTAACTTGCCCACTGCGCCTGATACATTTACTTGATGGAGACACACTTTAATTAACATGAACAAAAAGTTAATTCATAATGAACAAACAGTTTATTAAGGCTTAGTAACTACTTAATCAACAACTTAACCCAACTCTTAACCATTCATTAAGTAGTTACTAAGCCCGACTCATTCTTCACAAGTTTGTCATTTGTGAATTAAGACTTTGCTCATGCTTTATTAAGGCTAATTAAGGTGTAGTTAACATAAAGTGTCCGAACTCCCTTCTATACAATCTACGCCCTCTAAACCTCGAGTTGTATAAACGCAAAATTGTACGTACCAAGAAAAACAGGGCATTGTCGAAGTGAAGAAGTCGAAACCACCCAGAGCACTGACCTATTTTGGAAGGACAGTTTGGAGGTGCTGTACTTATAAAGCCACAGTGATATTATTTGACTTGTCTTGACAGAATGGCTCTTGCTCGTGTTCCTAAATTACATCAGCGTGCCTGTAACACAGTTAGATGTTGTAAACACTTTGATCATTAAATACATGACATCTCTCCAATATGAACCTGAATGTAATGAGTGGAAACACGATTAAGAATTAGTGAGATCAAATCAGCAGCATTACGCTTATTATGGATATGGATAATTGCTCTCATTAGTGTGTATACCTTCTAATTATGAAACATTGTGAAGGCATGCTCTAAATGTTGCAAAGTAGAATGTTTTGACTCTTTTGAGCTCTGATTTCATGTTAAACGTCCATGTCCAGATGAATGGAAAGTAGCATCAAGTTTTGTAAAGTTTTGTTCCCCGCATTTGACCCATGTTTTAACAAATCTGAGGCAAACTGTAGTCGTAATTTGGCATCTGGGTGTAAGTTAAAGGTGTAACTCTCTAAGATCTTATCGCTTTGCATGGAATGTTCCACAGTATGTCATTAAACTGTCGTCACTAGGAAAAGTCAGAGGTCAGATTTGGAGAAAGGTAAAATGCTTGGTTTTTTTATGCAAGGTAATGTCTTTGGTCATAAAACACGTAATTTAATAAAAGCAAGATATACAGTGAGGAAAGTAAGTTCTCCCACAAAAAAAAATCTGTAAATCTTTTTATTTTTATTTTTTATTTGTATTGTATTGTATGTTATTAAGTATTTGAACACCTGCCAATCAGCAAGAATTCTGTCTCTCAAAGACCTGTCTGTCTGCCGTTAAAAATTCCATCTCTACTCCATTTATTAATCTAGATTAGTAGTGCCTGTTTGAGCTTGTTAGCTGCATAAAGACACCTGTCCACCCCCCAAATCAGTCAGACTCCAACTGCTTCCATGGACAAGGCCAAAGAGCTGTCAAACGACACCAGAGACAAAATTGTTGAGTGTGTAAATCTGATCAAGAACTACAGGAAACGTTTGACCTCTGTAATTGTCTGTATCAAATATTAACACTGATTTTCTCAGGTGTTCAAATACTTATTTGGAGCTATAATTTACAAATGAATTATTTAGACATTTTTCTGGATATTTTTAGATTCTGTCTCGCACAGTGGAAATGCATCAAAGAATAACATTTCAGAGCCTTCATACTTTAAGTGGGAGAACTTGCAAAATCAAGTGTTCAATATTTACTTTCCTCACTGTAAGTTTAGAACATTTTAAGCAAAGAATTGGAATATTGTATATTGTATAACGGTTTACACATCAATGTTAAGTAAAGTAACATAAAATTGCTCTTCTTTCTGTTCCTTTTTATTCCTTGTTTCTATGATTAACTGTATGGAACTGATGATTTTATTAAATAAAATCTTAGTTAAATAAAAACTAAGATTTATGAGACAAACAGCCGCGTCTATACACTGCACTTAAAAAGTTACTTGATGCACTTTTAACCAGGCCGCAGGTAAAATGATGCATCTTTAGGAAAGAGCTGCAGCTTTGCCACGGTGCGGGAAAAGAATGGGAATAACCATTTCAGTGATTTGACAGTACGCACATTTTCTCAGACCACGCGCAGTAAAGTGTGCATTCTTCAAGCTCACTGTGAAGCTTAAAGTGTACATGAAGGGTTTTTTTTTATAAATATTCCTTTGTTTGGTTTATATCAGTCAAGTTGCAGTTGTCAAGAAAAGATCAAAACAACACGTTGAAAAACACTGGTTTAGTATTGCTCTAATAAGGAGTCCCTCTTTCTGTCATCAATGTGCAAAATGACACACATTAAACATCAGAATCAGACAGAGAATGACTTTTATTCTTCCCCGAGGGTAAATGATTTTGTTACAGACATGAAGCCGACCAGCAGAAGAATGAAACGCTATAAATTTGTCTTTTAACAGCTAAACCTCCATAATAAATATACATTTAACTTAACTTATAAAAATATAGTATGCTCACAAGATATTTACATATTTGGATGTTCATTTCAGTGAGCTAAATATTGCGCAGTGTCTTTAAAACACAGTGCCACAGTTTGATGGCCACAGCATGATTTCCTGTGTCTCTCAGTGGAACAGCGTGGCAGTAACAGCAACATATTTGACTAAATAATACATTGTGTATTTTGGTTGTCAAAGGATAATTATGTAAATTAGACCAGCCCTGGCTTTTTACAGTTTGCTAGAAACGGATAAATATAGTGCAGTCTCAAACGTTTTGAGGCCAGGGTATGAAAGAATATCCTATTGCTCTCCACAATGGCATCACAATAAAGTTCTGAAATTCAAACCATGTTTATGAACAAATTTGGATGAAAGATGAATTATCATAGACCTAGTCCTTGATTTTATTTGGTGTGTATGTATGCTTTTGGTGGACTCCCAACACGACCCCACTTTGAGAACCACTGATGTAGTCCATGCAAATTCATGTTTAATAAATTAGGTTTATTATTATGTCTGCAATGTTGCTCCACTTGTCCCGTGCAGCATGTTGCATATTCTATGAACCGGTGCTCCTTTGCTTAAATGTAAATAATCCTGCGTTTGGAACAGCGGGAGCGCAGACTGGTGCCTTTACGCAGATGGCGGCTGCAGGCTATCGTCGCCCTGTGCCACGCGCGTCATAACGCACTCAAAGGAATATGACACTGGGGTTGTGCGGCGCGCGAGACGGCCAAGCGAGACAAATTAGCAGCTTTAGTCATTTATAGCAGGTGTTTACATGCGCACTTTTGCATATTCTAACGCGCCACTCAACATAACAATGCTTTTTCGGGGGAAATAAACAATAACCATAATAATCAATATCGCGCACAATGACCTTGACGCGTTATGATGGATTGGGGGGGGGGGGCCAGGACAGTGCCTATACTGTAATTGCCGCCACCCTCCTCTTCCTCTCGGACATTAAAAACGCTCTGTCATCCGGAACCAGCGCGCCGCCGCCTTGTCGCCTGCGCTCACTGCATCGCCATTAATCGCTTCATCCCAGTAGCGCGCACAAAGGCCGCTGTCCGCCGCTTAATGCAGTGTGATTAAGCTTTTAGCCTGAGCGCACGGCATTATTAGCCAGCAGGTCCTTGTATACAGGGGCAAATGCCTTCAGGGGGCCCGTGGGGTGGGTGGTGTATAAGCGGAGGAGCGAGGGGAGGGGGCAGAGTTAATGACACTGACCCTCCTTCCCCACAAGCTATTCATTCAACAATAATAAGGGTCACGCAGCTGATTTATGAGGCTAGGGCTAATCGTTGTCAATGGCTATGTTGTGGAGGTTGGGGGCGATGGAGGAGTGGAGTAGAAGCAGCATGGGTAAAAAAAAAAAAAAAAAAAAAAAAAAATATGAGTTACCCTGGAGGGTGAAGCGCAGGAGGAGGGCATGCGCGGGCGAGGACGAATCTGACAGTATGAGGGAGTGGACAACAAGGAGCTTTGAGTGTGAGGGATAGGAGGATGCGTGACTTGTAGGAAGGGCAGTGGGCATTAACTTCTCAAAGATGTTAAAGGGACGGACATACTCAGTAAAATCGACTTTTATAAACAGCGTTCCTCATCCTTAACTTACTCAGAGGCGTTTCATTGATCCACGCATGTTTGAGTGTATTGTCCGAGCTTGCATGCGCAGGAATGTAAGTTTTCACCTTCCCCCTAGCTCCACCCACTTCTCTTGACTTACTTGTTGATTTTCGGTCAAAATGTTCAACTCCGGATAATGCATGTAAGGTTAAAAAAATGTCCCATAGCTCATTTTGCAACTATAAAACACGATGAAATGCCACTATGAAGAGGCGGAGCTTTAAGAGTTCTGCAGTGTTGAACAGGAACTCGTTTCAGATCAATGAAATACTAATATAAAAGTATCATACTATGTCTCCTCTCATGGGTTTCAGTGACGCTCAAATGAAGAGTAACACGATAATGACCTGTAAACTTTAAAACGATATGTATTGCTTGCATCGAATACCTCAAATCACTTAAATACACTGTTCTGAAGCTCTGTGACCCATTTCCGGACCCTCGCACTTAGTTTGAGAACCTCCGCTTTATGACAACGTTCACTTAACAGGGAACAGCTTCTGGGCTGCACTTTGTTTTTGTTTTTTCGGCTACAGAGGGACGTGTTTGGACTTTGTGCGGGGCGGTTACCATGTGACCTGCCCATGTTGCCCAGGTATAAAAAGTCATAGTGAAAAGTTCAGAGGAAAAGTACTACAACTGGCGATATGTGCTCGGATAATGTTGAAGCATGTTGAAGGAGACCGTTTTCCCTCACTGAAAATGTGGACGCTCTGAGGTTAAGGTCAAAGTTCATTTATGTGCTTGTTGTGTAAGGAATGTCTGTTGGCTGCAGTTGGAGCCCCTGTCAGGCGCAGCAGGTGAGCACTCTTTTCTTCAGATCTTGAGCAATAGTTTCATGGTCAGGTGGTGCAAATCTGGAGGAAGTCTAGGTATCAAAAGGAGAGTTGCTCTTATCCTCAGGTCGCGCGCTAAGGTTCCAGAATTGCAAACTAGCTGTGTTAAACATGGACAAAAAGGGGCATCTTTGGCATCAGAATTTGAGATATTTTACAAAATCCTTTACCCAAAGATGTGTGTCTCGTGCCGTGTGCCGACAGGAAGGCCCACATTAATGTCGACTCCATAGAAGAAGTCGTGTGCGGACCTAAGGTAATGTTTTCTATGTAATTATTCTACAGAATTAAAATGTTTATTCCACCTCCAAATTCAAATGTCTAACATCACATTTGAAAGACTGTGGCCTAAATGTGATGATCAGAGAGTAAAACATGCAAATAACTAAAGATGTACAGCGGCAGAGCTCCAGTTTGCCTACATATCCCAGCAGCCTTTGCTCTCCGCTGCAATAAATTAATAACAACCAAGCAATGTGTCGTGGAGAGGCAGATTGAATTACTAAGTTTATTTACAGGGGAAATCTCATGAAGGCCATTGACCAACGTTAAACAGCGCGGGATGAAACGATGACAAGAGCTCCGATAAGAATTTAATTCCATCTCATTTCAGACAATTTTATGAATCAAATTCTTGAACACTGGCAAGAGATTTAATGATCACATCTTTGCGAAATCTTATTTCACGAGCGGTCGATGGCATTTCTCTGCGTTAATGTCGACTTAGAGGTTGAAGTAATTTAGTAATTGATTCCTTGCCTGGCTCGTGCTCGTGCCAAGGCCGCGTTTGAGGGTAATATGTTTCCTAATCTTATCCGCCGGAATAAGATTTTTATGTTAATCCACAGGCTGCTCTTTGGTCACTGGGGAAGAGCAGATAAAGGCAGTCAAGGCGCACTGCACAATTTGTAAATGAATCCTATTATTCCCTAATAGACTAAAGAAAGCTTGTTAAACTGGCAGCAAAAATCTAACGCTGTAACTTTTTTGTAAATTGATGATGGACATATGCTCGGATCATATTTGACCAGAGGACGTGGACACACGGCCCTGTGCCGCCATTACGCACAGGTGAAGGCTGAGAGCAGGGTGGCGGCAGACTTGCACACACACACGCACACACACACACACATACACACACGTGACCTGTGTGTGGGTCTTCGCGCAGACTGAGAGAGACACCAGCTCATAATTGAATTTCCTTTTTCTCCAGATGTCACTTTCCATCTGCGCGCCGGGGAAATGCAGCGTGCCTTTTGACGCGGCGTCCCGGAACAACGTCCAGATTTATCCAGCTCCATTTCACCTTATGTTTCTGTGGTTAGTGCGCTTCACAGACTGTTCACTTTCCAAGTTTCAGAATGATGAGAATCTAACATTGCCATAGCGATAAACAATTTCAAACGAGATGTAAAATCATTTGAATGGGAAAAACGTCAAATGGAAACTTCCAATATGTCGATTGAAATGGTTACGTTTAGACAGTGGGTTTTATTTGAAAATTGTGTTTGGACATATGTTTTCAAAATGTTCATGTAAACAACAATCATACAAACTTGAATTGTACTTTATGTAGCCTATTCGACATGAAAATCACATTAGTGGTAAATATTATTTCAAACGGCATGATCGGTGTATTTATAGCTATTGGAATGATATGAGTCCGTCAAATGATTGTCTTTAACGTTTTAAAAGCGGCTGCTCATTTATCCTTTGTCACATTTTAACATATTTTAGCCTATTAGCTGTTTATTTTCATAATTTTTAACATATTTTTATATTAATAAATTGTCCATTCATTGTTGAAAGTGGGTTGTTTTTGAGTATAACACCTATCTCTCACACCATCAACACATTTGAACCCAGCCCTGGTTCATTTTGAATTCGACCACATGCATCTTTACCATTGTCCACCGATACATTGACCTTTAAACCCTGTGACATTGGGTTAAGTGGGTCACTTTGTTATTTTTTGTTTTAAAGCAAATGCAAAAGTCTTTAATTTAATTCATTTTTTAAACGTTCTAGATTTTTTTGATACTTTTTGTTGTTGTGAAAACACTGACAAATATAAAAGCAGCAAGTGTATTTACTATTAGTAAAAGGAAAGAAAATGCTAAATTCAAAGAAAATGCTAAATTAAATTCATAATTTGAACAAAAAACGTGTGATGTTTGAGTCTGCAGGCTGAGAATGTTCAGCTGAGAATGTTTTTTGTTTTTTTTCTAAAAGTACTGCACAAGTCATGATTTGAATGCACATATGATTGATTTTAAATACCAAAAGCTCAAACTTGTCTGACTGTCCTGTTTCCTTCTCCGACACACGTGTTAATTCATTATTTTCCCAAGGCATCATTCCTGTGTGGTCAGTAGGAACAGTTTGAAGCTTCAGCCAAATGGAACACAAACCCGTCTGCGCGTAAAGACGAATGCGTTTCCACATTCAGGCCAACACGCCGTTCAATCGTCGGGGTTTGCAATTCTCAATAGGAGCGTGAAATTATTAACTTGGAATACGCACTGGATGTCTCTGTGCCACACTGCAAGATTGAGACATCAGCTGCTAAAACCACCACTAATGAGACAATGCACCCTTTAAGAAAATGAATTTTGTGTATGCTCATGCCTCACCCTGCGTAACTCCCTCCCTCCCCCCCTTTGTTGTTATTAGTAATACCCGTTTTGATAAGCGAATTTATACACAGGATTTTCCTCGGAGCGATGTGCGTATAAGCGCCGCCTGCTGTGAGTAGGGAGAATCGTCGGGTGTGAAACTGGACACAAAACAGATTGACGTCGTGGATGTGGTTCACCCTTGTCTCCGATCCTCCGTTTCTCCTCGCTCAGTTACTCCTCCTTTTTTTTTTTTTTTTTTTTTGTTGCAGGGGGTGCAGAGAAATTGTATTTACCCATTTCATCCAATTTCCAATCAGAGTACAATAGTGCGGCATTTTGTTTCCTCCGTTTGTCCAGCTGCTGTCGAGCCCGTGGATTATCTTCCAGACAGCTGCGGACCGCTTATGCAACGACGGAGAGGAGTAGATACCACAGAAGCAGTTTTACCCCGCGGCCGTATTATCGATCATAAAGAACGTGGCTGCTGACACCTTATATGTTAAGTGTATGCACATCTGTACCCGTTCAACTTTCTGCAATTAATATGGAGCCTCTTTTATTCATTGAATATTAAAGATACACAATTTAAAAGGTTCGAGAGAGATTGTCAGACCAGATCAGTGGATGAGTTTGGGCCCAATACCAGCCCCTCTCCTGATTGTACGGGACTTCTTTTTTTATTTTACTCGGGTTGTCGACACTTTGTGCTTCGAGCATTGCTCTGAGGGGATAAAGCACAGGCATGGTCCTACCGTTTCTTTTTCTTCCAGCGGGATTCACTGGGATCAGAAAGGGCTTCGTTCTAATGACTGCACTTCTAATCTTGCGTTGTTCACAGTTCTCGTGTAAATGTACGGACGAACAGTAGCTCTGGTAAGGCGATTTGTTATGGTCGCTGGAGCCACTCTTGGCAAAGCTAGACTCGACTCGGAGCCATGACACGCAGTATCGTCCCATGAGACTCTCAGTGTGTAATGGAAATCGTTTTCACACTCTGCTTTTGTGTGAAAAATGTTCAGCTATTAATTTGATGGCTTGAGTATGGTAGCATTTGAGGTTATAGTGAAGGAAAACCAATATGACGAAGTCTCGTAAATGATGTGCACCGGTCCATGAATATCTTAATTTTTCACAGCTTTTTTGATTGCGTTGTAAGAGTTGGTGAGATGTTTTTGGGGGGAAAACCCAGGGTCTACTACACATGTGTTTTTGATAACAGACGTTCTTCCCACCTACTACACAATGTGGTAATCTTCTGCTATGCAACTGGCTTTTACCTTTTACTATATGAGTAACTACTTATGAGATCTCTCTCTCAAAAAAGTAGACGATCATGTCTGATTCTCAGCTCACAGTGTCAGAGACCTCTGTAATTCCTTCTGCAGATCGCTAGATTGATATTATGCGAGATGTTTCAAAAGTTCTCGCCATTTATGTGAGCGATTTTTTTCCATATTCTACGTGCTCTTTTGCTCCACCATTGGGTGGTACATCATTCATAAACATTCATCGGACGAACTCGTATTGGATTCCTCTGTCGAAACCAGCACCGACAAGTCCGACCCGGAGTACCTCCAAAAAGACATGAGCGGTGCAAAAGAGGTGACCAAAAGGCGAAGCAGGCAGACGGCATTTTTCTATTCTTTAGTTCATGTCTCGTTAGCAATTTGTGGAAATCCCAAAGCGCGCTGAATATATATAGCGTCTGCACTTCCTATGAGAAAAACAAACTCAGACCAGCAGATTCTCACACCTCAGGTGCAAGGTTGAATCGTTAATAGAAGCGATTGTGGGATTTTAATTTCCAATATGGAACGACCACATCAGGACAGACTTATGTTTTATCGAATACTGAACAGCGACTATACATATCAACATAGATGAATAAGTCTCCACAGCAACAAGAGCTTATACGTTTTTGTATAAAAACAAAACTCAAACACAAACACGCAAAATTAAAAATCCCAAGAAATTACCTTTAAAATTAGACTCATAGTTAAAATGGTACGTGATCATGCACATAATATAGATTAATAATCAATCTTACATTTACAATAATTTAATGTTGAGCACGGCAAGTCACGTTTTCTAACAAGAATATATCCGCGAGATCATGCGCCACTATAATACCTTACTATAAGTCATTCGAGAGAAAATAAATGGAAATATATGCATTGCGTGTGTTAGGTAACCAACCCCTGTCAGATTTGAATTTACTGATTACAAAATGACAATAAACCAATATTGGACCATGGAAGACAACATTTCTGCAGTACAATAACTTATCAAACAAAGGACGAAGACATCGTTAAGGAGGATTATTCATCCCTGTATTTGGTTCACTCTTGCATTTCATTTTAAAATTGTCATTTGCCTAAACCTCTGGTCCCTCACTGATCCTCATTCTAAAGTTGTTCTGGTGTCTGTGCTGGTCGTTGTTGTGAGTGTGGTCGTGGTTCTGAGTTGTTGTTGCAAGGTGTTGGTTTCAGGGTGTGTTTGTTGCTGGATGTTGATGCTTGTTTCTCTGTGCTTATGTGTGGTTTGTCAGGTCGTTGTTTACTAGGTGCTTTGTGCTTGGATTGATTTCTTCTCTGAAGTGTTGATGAGCTTTGGTTGATATTGAGCGGATTTAACCTACTTGTGTGATGTGTCTTTTGTGGGTTTTATGTTCATCCCAAGCTGTGGTGTGATTGTTGTTGTCTATCCAGGCTGTATTAACGATACTTCACCAACACAGGTGAATGTACTCGACTCTCAAGCGACACAAATGATGTTCATACTGTCACTCTTGTCCAAATAGTAGGTGCTGAGGTGAGTTGTCTCTCGGCGTGTACGCACAGTCCAAAACAGCTATATCGTAGTAGATAAAAGTAGATAAATCAGGTGTTGTTGCTGGTGGGTTGTGGCTGGTGTTTGTGCTGGTGTTGTTCAGGTGTTGTTCAGTGGTGTTTCAAGGTGTTTGTGCGGGTTGTGTCAGGTTTGTGCTGGTGTTGGTGCTGGGTTGTGCTGGTGTGTTCAGGTTTGTTCAGGTGCTTTTTCATAAGTGATAAAGTATATCTGATAAGGTGACTAATAGTTCATTGAATGGTGTTGTGCTGGTGTTGTCAAGGTTTGTTGTGCTTAATGGTAGTTCGATTCTCGTTGTGCGATTGTAGGCTTTGGTGTTGTTTCACTGGGTTGTTAGAGCATTTTCAGAGATGTTATGTTGCTCGAGGTTGTTTGATCATCTTTAGCGATGATTTGTGCTTTGATTGTTGTCAGGTGTTTGTGCTTGTTGTTGTGCTTTTGGTAGTGTTTGGTTCTATGATTCGTTGTTCTATGCTAGTGTTTCACGGTGCTTGTGTCATGTTGGACAGGTTTAAATTTGTTAGAGTTTTGTTTCGCTTGGTGTTTCGAGGAGTGTTGTTTTTCAGGTGGTTTGAACTATGCACTTTGAACCTTAATTCATATTTGTTCGTGTTTCAGTGTTTATATCTGTCACAGTGTGGTGTCTCAGAGATACTGTTCCTTTTGTTTGCTTGGAGTTGGTGGCCTGCGTAGGTTGGTGTGTGTGCTCTCACGTCTGTGTTTGGTCACCTATGTGGTGTTTGTCGCTGTGCTGCGAATATTGTTCAGCTTGTGTGATTGATCTAGCAAAGTACGGATGTATCTGATACGTGATCTCTCTGGGTGTTGTTTCAGGTGTTGTGCTGGTGTTGTTCATGTGTTGTGCGGTGTTGTTTCTTGGTGTTGTGCCTTGGATGTTGTTCAGTGTCGTTACTCGCACTGCCTAATGGTGGTTTGTTCAGGTGTTGTAGAGCTCTGTGTTACTTTCAGGTGTTGTGCTGGTTGTTGTCAGTGTGTTGCTGTAGTGTCGTTTCTAGTGTGATGTTTTCTATGTTTCTTAGGTATGACTGGATGTGATCTATGTGTTGTTAATGTGCTTGTGCTGTTTGTCAGTTGGCATTGTGTGCCTTGATGTTGTTCATGTGTGTTAGTTAGCTGCCCCGTTATGATTGTTTCCTATTGGTTGATTTAATTCTGATAATAGTTTGTGTTGCAAATGGTGAATTAAGTGTATAAGTTGGATGTTCAGGTTGTTGTGCTGTGTTGGTGTGTTGTGTTCGATTGTTGTTGTGCTTGGTGTTATTATCGGTGTTGTTCATGGTATTTTGTGTGGTGTTGTCCTGATGTTGTTCTGGTGTTGTTCTTTGTGTGTGTTTGTGTTGTTCTGGTGTTGTCAGGGTGTTGTTCTGGTGTTGTTCGGGTGTGTGATTAATAGGTACCCCAGCTGGATTGCGTGATGCCAGCGTTACGCACACACACACCACACACACACACCCACAACACAACACACACAACACACACACACACACCACACACGACATTAACACATGACGCACTCAAGAAGATGCATGCAGATGTCACGTGCTGGGGTGTATTCTGGTTGTTGTACTCATAGCGTCACCGACGGTGTGTGAAGTGATTGTTCAGGTATTGTGTGATGATGTTGTCCATAGATATATGTTCTTGATGTTGTTGCTTGGTGTGTGTGCTTTGGTGTGATTCTGGTAGCAATGTTGTTTCTTGGTGTCTCTCTGCTTTCTTGAACGCTCCGTGACTGACGACTGTTCTTATGGTAGTGCTATGGTGTTAATGACTGGTAATTGATGTCTGGTGTTGTGCTGGTTGCTTGTATCGAAATCATTTAGCCGTGTGTATTTAAATCTGAAAAATGGTGAACATTATGTGGTGTGCTGCAGATGTCGGGTGCGGTCTACCACTGCCTTCCACCTTTGGTGTCCAGTCTTCCAAGGTATGCTGCCTGTACTACATTGAGATCCAGCCAGACTCACATACTGTAAAGTTGCTACTGTGATGCAAATGAAAAGGTTTCCAGTGCTGTGGCATATTTAGAGGACAAAAACACTAGGAGAGACTGTTACAAGTTTTGTGGCCTCAAAGTTGCGAGTTTTGCACCACTGAAGAAAATGACATTGCCTCGAGCCATTAGAGCCAGCTGAGAGTAAAAGAGTGAAACGAAGTACGGTGTGGGAGCACTTGTTGGAAGCGAGGATTGGACTTAGTCTTCTCAAACACCTGAACTTGGAGAGGAACCAGCTAAACATGTGGACGGACTCGATGATCACTCTTCACTGGATCTGCAGCTCAGCCCAGCAGTGGTAGGCTTTAGTGGCCAGTTAGTTTTAGTGGAGTCATCTGGACTCCAACTGAATCTTTTTCTACAATGAAATACAAGAGCTTACAAACCCAGAGTTGTGGTCCCACTGTGCTGGCAAGATGAACCCTGCCCGACTTGCCCACACGACTTCAGCATGCGCAGAGCCTTATTGAGAATCAGTTGTGGTGGTGGACCTACTTCATTGTCTACAGCTGAAAGGGGAAAAGAATATTGATGAGAACTATGTGATAAAAGAGAACTGAAATTAAAGCATCAGACTGTAGTACAACTCACTAGCACTGAACAAACTGAACCTCTGAACTTGGAAAAGTACAGTAGACTTAAAACTGTGTTAAGAATAACTGCATGGGTTAAACGGTTTGTAACTAATGCACGGTCCAATCAGAAGGTTTCACGGGAGACCGAAGGATTAAGCTGCAGAATTTCAGAGATAACTTCAGCAGAAATGTACTGAAATCGTAAAGGTGACACGAGAGTTGTTTTATTGTTCTGAAAAATCCCAGTTAAAGTCAAAACAAAATGTGAAGAGAGATTAGCAAAAATCAAAATATTTGAAACCTTTCTTGGATGAAAATGGTCTACTACGGTGTTGGGGGACAACTACAGAACTCTGATTTCAGTTTTCAGATCAAGCGACACTCCTGCGATTTACACCCAACTGCCAGGTATTACCTTCAAAGGTCACAAAGCCCTATTCTGAGTTTACTGGTTCAGTCATGTCATGAAAAGGTACTGCATTCAGGGTGGTGTAAGACACTTTGATTCCAGTCAGAGAACATGACCTGGATTGAAAATTGAGAGGGAGACAGCTTGTAAAATACGCAGTGTTGCAGGTTGTTACATTTGCAGAAAAAACTTAAAGTAAAGGCAGCACAGCAGATTTACTGCTCCTTAACCACGAGACAGAGTAACCGAGTCCCCTCTCATTTTCGAAGTTACAGGGGTAGGATTTAGCAGGACCCTTGTATGTAAAAACGACAGGGGCAGTCTCTGTTTACATGTATGCAGTAACCAGAGCTGTGCATTTGGAGTTTGGTATCAGAGCAGGACCAACTGAAACTTTCCTACGTTCACCATTTAACAGGTTCTCTCTCGAATAGAAATGCACTTGTGTAGAGGGACTCCATGTCGTGAACCTCCTCTGATAAAGGTCAAAGAGAACATGCAAACAGACCGCAGAAAGCAAGGACGTAAAAGAAGAACATATGGCTAGGCATATCCGCCACATGAGACATAAATCGGAGACTCACTCTGTGCGACTTTAGTGTGCGTATCCCAAAACGTTCATTTTGTCCCTTGAGCGAGACGTGCGTGGCTGGTGTGTGGTTTCAGTGAAGCCTTCTGGGAGAGGCTTTGGGGATGATCTCTGTAAAACATAGGTTTAAGCGAAAGTGGTCCTGTGGGGAGATCATCAGTTGACCAGCGTTTACTCATAGAGCTGAAAACTCTCTACGTCAGAGTGGAGAAGGTTTGTGGACTGGCCAGTTGTTTGGACTCCAGAGCGTGGCGTCGTCGATATTACTGTTATCTTTCAGTTGGGCTTTTGAACCCACTAGCACTTGACCGCCTTCACACGTTCTCTCGCGCCTTGGTACACTCCTGCCTTGCGACCTCACACGTTCTTTGATACTTGGCACAAGATAACTCGGAGTTCGAGGAACTGAAGTTACTAGAAGGGTCAGGAATAATATCGCCCGTAGTAGAGGAAGGATTAGGAATAGCGTTGACTCATTGTACTCTGGATGACCCGACTGATATCGTGTGTCACAGGATCGGTCCCGTGCGCTGACGGCGACAATGGAACTCCCTACATCAAACTACTGGCAATCAGAAGTAGAGAATATCTTGTACTCTGCAATTGGGGAGGCCAGACACATACTCCTATAAAGAACCTGTGCAGAACTGGGGTGAAATTACCAGAGCCGTTTTTCCATCGCAGTCTGCATGCGTTAATTCGCTTCTTCTTCAGGATAGCTTTGTTGAGGATAAGGAGTTCTCAGTGTCTATATCCTCTTGAATATATTGTGTGACGCTTTGTTAACATCGGTCCAATTGGTGATATGAACAGTTCAGTTCCATCCGTGTGTGGTCGAGGTCGTAGCTGCTAACTATTTTATAATCATGTTACACTGCTTAATGTGTGTTCTATGTGTCTATTGCATTATCTATTCGTGAGTATTGTCATGAACGTTTACAGTGACAATGTACATTTCATGTGCCTGTTTGAGTTTTTTATTTGAAATTATACGCGGATATATTACTTGTTGAAAGGGTATTTCAACTCAGGATGACAACATGTTTTTGTCCGCCCATCCTATTGACTTAATATAAAAAACCAGGAGAAGAAAGGGCGAGCACTGGAATTCTAGATCACCATAAGATTTTTTAGGACGTGGGAACGTCCTCAGAAGGAATTCTTGTTTGTTTCACCTTCTTTGTGCTCTGGCGCCCTCCCCCCAGGAAAGGTTATCTAGTCAGACACTTGCAGTAGTTAATACGTTACTCAGTTTAAGGAGAGGGAGGATCCTCTTCAATCGTGCTGGTGATCTTTCTGCGACCCATTTTGGCTATCGTCTTCGCGTCTCTGTATTCTTTGGCTATTCCTATATAAGTCGCATAATTTACGGGGCTTTTAAACAACTTTGTGGGTCTTCCCAGCTCGGATCGTAGTACGAGCTATTGTGTGCCTAGTTCTGGTGTGTGATATATGGTCTGTGATCAATTACGTTAGAGTATGCACGGCAATCGGATTTTCAGAGATCTGTATATCTTTGCTGCGTTGCAGCGAGAATAAAAGTGACCGTACTGGTTACCGAGAAAATACATTCCGCCTCTGTCATCATATTTATGGGAAAGCTTGTCTACTCTCGTTACAATACCCGACTTGGTAGTGTAAGGTATCTTTGCCCACATTAATAGATGGTCGCGGTAATGACTCAGTACTGCGGCATCAAGACTGCTCTTCTTCAGGAGAGGCTTTATGACCGCAGTTTTCAAAGACATTGGGAATGTTCCAGATTGAAGCGACTATTTACTGCATGTTCTACCTTCTCTCTCATCTCCCATGTCCTTCTCATCTGTCCTGTCCAATAAAGCCTATGGGCCAAAAATCCTTCAAAAGAAAAAAACACACGCTGTATTCGAATAATTAATTTAACTTATTAATTTATTTATTTCAATTTTGGGACTTGATGATGTAAAGTTCTATCATTTAGTATGGCTCTCTGGCGCCCCCTTTATATATACATATATATATTTATATATTTTTTCTTTTGAATGTATCTCGAGTATCTCGAGGTAACTGGACGGACCTCAAGAGGCGTTGGACATAATGATGTTTGAATGAAACGTCTATCTTTAATGGCTCTCCAGCACTCCCTACAAAGTTAAAATGGGACCAAAAAAAACATGTTTGTCGTAAACAAAGAATCTTCTGTGATTCTGACCAAAAAGCCAATGAAGACCACATTTGCATGGCCACGCCTCAAAAAAGTAAATGGGAAGTTAAGAAAGTAGTTTAATCCAGTGAAATGTGGTGTGTGTGACCTGTATGTGACCTGATGAAGAAAAAAGTCTTGGGATCAAAAGTTGTGAAAACAATTAGCATAAATCTCAGGGTCTGGTCTTAATTCTGTTGTTTTATTCTCTTGTACAGTGTCCTTGGGTGTTCTGAAAGGCGCTTTTAAATAAAATGTATTATTATTATTCTTAAGAAGCTCTTTAAAAAGCTGCAAGTTTGAAAACACAAAAATCCAAACAACTTCAGATTTAGATGGACACGGAGAGGCGTATTTTGATGAGCTGGACATATTGATATGTAAATAATACATTTATCTTTTAAAATGGCTCACCAGCACCCCCTACAACGTTGTAATGCGAAAGAAAAAATCTTCTTTGTCATAAACTTGAGAAAGTTGGCAAACAAAGCCTTAATGTGATAATGAACCAAAAAGTCAAAGAAGACCAAGTCAAAAAAGTGAAGTGGGAAGTGACATTTCTAATTTGTCCTAATCCAATTCTATTTGGTACATGTATTGTCTAAGTGACCCTAAGCAGAAAAGTCTCTGGGGATCGTGCTCTATCTTCATCGTGAATCAAAATATGCAGATTTAAAAAATCTAGCCCCTGTGTCCTCGGGTTTTCAGCCGACGGTCACCAAACTGACGCGTCATCGTCACATGTGAGATCAAACGCGGTTAAAACATTGTTGGCTTTAGAAGGATCCACAGAGAAGTTTGTGTATTTTGATTAAGTCGACATGGTGATGTACATTTGACATCTATCTTTAAAAATGGCTCACCAGCAAAGTTATACTTGGACAAAATTTGACACTGGCCATTTTTCTTTTTTCAGTTGCTTTTTATATGTATATTTTGTTCCCCATCCCACAATTTCCCCCCTTTCAAATCAAGTCTGAATATAATTTGTTCCATTTTGCGAATGTCCAGTGTAAGTTCTCTCCAGTCCTTGATTGTCAGTGCAATTTGTGTAAAACATTTGTTTGTGAGAGACTTTTTCGCTGCTGCCAGGAGGATGCTCCAGAGGTGTCCATGGCAGGAGTCCTGAGGCCCAAGTACCTATTTTTGAAATCCAGTGGGATGGTGATGTCAAATATTGTCTGAAGGGCTTTATTGATCTCAGTCCTGTATTTCTGAGCAACAGGACAATTCCGAAACACATCAGACTCAGAAAAAGGTTTATTGCCATTGTCAATGAACAGAATTCACAAACATAGGAACTTGTCTCGGCCTTAAGGTGCAACATAAAACACTGAGCAATAATATGTGTTAGATTCAAGATTACTATAGTATAAAATAAAAATAGGCATTACTATGTACACAAGAATTTACAGTTAAGTTTAAAGTTGTAGTGCAGAAAGTGACAGTGCAGTGAGTGATGAAGAGTTGCAGTTAAAGTGACAGGTGTTTTGAAGTGTTCATGCAGTTCCAACAGCAGAGGAAAGAAACTATTCTTGTGGGGGGAGGTTCTGGTCCGGATGGACCGTAGCCTCCTGCCTGAGGGGAGTGGTTCAAATAGACCATGTCCAGGGTGAGAAGGGTCAGCTGTGATCCGACCTGATCGTCCCAGAGCCCTGGAGACGTACAGGTCCGCAGAGATGGAAGTCTGCAGCCGATCACCTTCTCAGCAGAAACGCACAATGCGCTGTAGTCTCTGTTTGTCCCTGGCTGTGGCTCCAGCAGAGGGCGCTGTAGTCTCTGTTTGTCCCTGGCTGCGGCTCCAGCGTACCACACGGTGATGGAGGGAGTGAGGATGGACTCAATGATGGCCGTGTAGAACTGCACCATCATCTGCGCTGGCAGCTTGCTTCCTCAGCTGCCGCAGGAAGTACATCCTCTGCTGGGCCTTCTTGATGAGGGAGCTGATGGAGGCTCCCACTTGAGGTCCTGGGTGATGTGGTGCCCAGGAAGTGGAAGGAGTCCACGGTGGTGATGGGGAGTCTGTCATGATGAGGGGGGCTGGGGACTGTGGCTTTTCCTGAAGTCCACGATCATCTCCACTGTCTTCTGTGTTCTCATCCCCGTCTGAGATGAGCCCGATGAGGGTGGTGTCGTCGTAGCTGGAGGTGCAGCAGTTTGTGTACAGGGAGAAGAGCAGAGAGAAAGTACACATTTTTCCCTGTTGGAGCTCCTGTGCTGATGGTCCGATGTGTCTGAGACATTCTCCCCAGCCGCACACACTGCCTCCGATCCGTCAGGAAGTCAGTGCTCCACCTGCAGGTGGAGTCGGGCACGTTGAGCTGGGAGAGCTTGTCCTGGAGCAGAGAAGGCTTCCAGCTCTTGTTTCTTAATTGGCACAAAAGTGTCGTCCACGTAACGGTACCAAAGACTTGGAGCAATGCCTGAAAAGGAGGTCAGTGCCTTCTTCTCAAAATGCCTTCTCAGAGCACATCAATGCAGTGACCCGCATATCGGGTTTACGAGATGCAAAGGAGAACCGCTTGGCCTTTCTTGATTGCTCCACTATTGGAGAAGACAGGAAGCTCCAGATGGAAGGATATAGGACACCCACACACGGATCAGGACCTGCTCTTTGGCTCCACCCACTACAGCACAAGCTGGGAGTTACCGTAAGTAACCATACAAACGCGCCCTCAAACTCTGGGAGCAGTTCACCTGACTTGGCCCGCTACATTGCAACTGCTCCCGGTAGATTTCCGAGCTCCACTCCGCCCCTGGAGAAGCCCAGGCACACAGGTCCCAGACTAGGCCCTGCCCCCTGAGCCCCCTGAGCCCCGTGGCGCACGGAGCAGGTCCACGGAGCAGGTCCACGGAGCAGACGGACGGGGCACAGAAGCGATCCGAGCCAACTTCTGAGAGATGTTACGAGCTGAGTACGAGCGGAGATGAGGCCCGGGGCCCCGTGACTGCAGACGGATTCAGCGCTATGAGTAACGGCGTGACGAGGAGACGGAAGGACCGTGTGGGCGACCGGGGGAACCGATGGAGTGAGTGTGCCCTCTGCCGCGCTGCGGGCTTGGTTCGGATCTGCAGAGCAGGTGCTGCGGTCTCGAACCTTCCGGGTCTCTGTTGCAGCACATGTTTGTGTTTAAGCTCACGCATCTAACTTTCCTCCTGAAGTTCTACGCCCTGAAGTCACCATGGCACATGTGGTGCGAGGCCTTCCGTAGGCACGGTGGAGTTCCACGGGCTGGAGAACTCGGATAACCAGAATAATCAGATTACTAACTGATTAGATCTGATTTGGTGTGTTCACACTCAAACGCCCCATTAAAACACGAGGTGACACGTGTCCGTTCATCGGTTTCAGAGTCTGTTGTATTTGGAAGGATCATTTCAAATGTTTATTTCAATCATTAACATTTTCTGCTTGATTTTGGTCTTTGCCACTTTGGATTTTTCCTTTTGGCGTGGCCTACTTCTCTTTGTCTACACTCGGGAAGAAATCTGATTCCGATATAGGATTACTGGCACCGACCTGCTTTAGTGGTGTTTGAGTGCTTCTCTTTTCTGTTGTGAAAGCTGTTTGACCGGCGGTCCGCACTGGACTTCTGCTGGTCAGCGCTGGCCCGGGCAGTGCCCTGACGTGGACCAGCTGCAGGACTCCTCAATAGTAGGAACTAGAGATCGGTCTATGTCGGTCTAAATTTAAAAATGTTCCCCCAAATAGATGATTTGAAATGACTAAAAAATCTTTTACTGTCTAAACATTGAACTGCTTTGTGTAAGAAAGAAAAACTACCAATAGAACAGATTTTTCGACAGCGGTGCGAGTGTGTCGTGTTTTACACATGTGTAATGCTGACGAGAGTACTAAGTACTGCTGTGGTCCCTTTGGAGCCGAGAGACGTGTACGCTGCTGTACAAGCATTTCTGTCTGATCGTTTCCATAGTGACATTGGTTTGACCACTCGTGTTCCAGAACCCAACACAGCTCTGTACTTTTCATCCAAACATTTCTGATAATCAGAGTTTAGGTGTAACGCCTTAGAGCGCTCAGAGGACTTTTTTAGAGTAACGAGGAACACCCGTGTAATCTAGTACTCCCCAAGTTACTTCTTCAAATCAGTAACACATTAGTTTTGGTTAGATCTCATCTCCTCACCGTAATGTCAGAGCCAGGTTTGTTTGACAGCCACAGAGAGAGAGAGGCGCCTCCAGCTTGGAATCGGAGGAGTAAATGCAGGGTTAACGCGAGGGTCTACTCTTTCCAGCTTCTGTTTTTGTGCGTCGATGCTCATGTTGTTCACTGCTTGAGGCCGACACATGCTTATTGTTTTGGCATTATATTGTGCTCATCTGTCGACATAAAAGATGAAAATACTAAGTAACACCACCCAACATAAACATGCCCTCTTAAAAGAAGTCAGGGTCAAAATTCAGAATAATTAACGTGACTCGACCCATCATTATCAGACGACTATTGTGAAAATAACAATAATAACTAGACTTAATATTAGAAGGTTGAGTTTTATAATCACCTCACTGTGAAGCCCTTTTTAACTAATATATTAGTTAATATAATAAGACAAGCTCCATGGTAACGCTGGGAGGAGGGGCTTGAGACGTAGAAAAGTCAGCTTTCCTTTGGGTCGCGTCAATAACAAACTGCTCTGTGGAAGGACAGAAACAGTGTGAAAACTTCTCTCTCCTGCTCCTCGACCTGACCCCCTCCTCTACTCCTCCGACTGACTCCTCCTCCTGCTCTCGACCTGACCCGTCCTCCTGCTCCTCGACCTGACCCCTCCTCCTGCCTCCTCGACCTGACCCCTTCCTCCTGCTCACTCGGACCTGACCCCTCCTCTGCCCTCCTCGACCTGACCCCTCCTCCTGCTCCTCGACTGACCCCTCCTCCTGCTCCTCGACCTGTACCCCTCCTCCTGCTCCTCGACCTGAACGCCTGCTTCTCTCGACCCTGCCCCTCCTGCTCCTCGACTGCCCCCTGCTCCTCGACCTGCCCCTTGCTCTCGACTCCCTGCTCCTGCTCCTCGACCTGACTTCTGCTCCTCGCCTGACTCCTGCTCCTCGACCTGACTCCGCTCCCGACCTGACTCTGCTCCTCGACCTGACTCCTGCTCCTCGACCTGACTCCTGCTCCTCGACCTGACTCCTTCGACTGATCCTCGACCTGACCCCTCCTCCTGCCCTCGACCTGACCCCTCTCCTGCTCGACTGACCCTCTCTGCTCCTCGACCTGATCCCTCTCCTGCTCCTCGACCTGACCCTCCTCCTGCTCTGACCTGACCCTCCTCCTGCTCCTCGACCTGACTCCTCCTCCTGCTCCTCGAACCTTGACTCCTCCTCTCGACCTGACTCCTGCTCCTCTCGGACCTGAACTCCTGCCTCCTCGACCTGACTCCGCTCCTCGACCTGACTCCTGCTCCTCGACCTGACCCTCTCCTGCCCTCGACCTGACCCTCCTCCTGCTCCTCGACCTGACTCCTGCTCCTCGACCTGACCCCTCCTCCTGCTCCTCGACCTGCCCCCTGGCTCCCTGACCGGACCGCTCCTCGACCTGACGCCCTCCTCCTGCTCCTCGACCTGACCCCTCCGCTGACCTGCTCCTCGACCTGACCCGACCCTCTCTGCTCCTCGACTGACTCCTGCTCCTCGACTGACTCCGTGCTCCTCCTGACTCCCCTCGACCTGACTCCTGCTCCTCGACCTGACCTCCTGCTCCTCGACCTGACTCCTGCTTCCTCGACCCTGACTCCTGCTCCGTCAGCTACCTGACCCTCCTCCTGCTCCTCGACCTGACCCTCCTCCTGCTCCTCGACCTGACCCCTCCTCCTGCTCCTCGAGCCTGACCCTCCTCCTGCTCCTCGCTCTCGACTCCTGACCTCCTCTCCGACCTCGAACCTCTCCTGCTACCTCGACCTGACCCTCCCCTGCTCCTCGACCTGACCCCTCCTCCTGCTCCTCGACCTGACCCCTCCTCTGCTCTCGACCTGACCCTCCTCCTGCTCCTCGACCTACCCCTCCTCCTGCTCCTCGACCTGACCCCTCCCCTGCTCCTGCTGACCTGACTCCTGCTCCTCTCGCCTGACCCCTCCTCCTGCTCCTCGACCTGCCCCCTGCTCCTCGACCTGACCGCTCCTCGACCTGACCCCTCCTCCTGCTCTCGACCTGACCCCTCCTCCTGCTCCTCGACCTGACTCCTCCTCCTGCTCCTGACTGACCTCTCCTCCTGCTCCTCGACCTGACCCCTTCCGTTGCTCCTCGACCTGACCCCTCCTCCTGCTCCTCGACCTGACTAAGGCTCAGCTCTGAGGCTCAGCTCTGAGGCTCAGCTCTGAAGGCTCAGCTCTAAGGCTCAGCTCTAAGGCTCAGCTCTAAGGCTCAGCTCTAAGGCTCAGCTCTAAAGTAGCACACAATCATTGGCTGTGAGAACAGCACTCGCATTTTGTTTATTCACAAAGCTCTCATTGAGATTGAACCTGATTATTTAACAATATTTGCTGAACATCAGATCAGGTATTCATCAATTAAGACTCAGGACATTCTTATTTTAGAGTTGCATCGACTCAACACAGGCTTTTAGGAATTTTGCTCCAAGCTTATAGAATGAAACTCAAAGACCTATTGATTTATTATTTATTAATATTTTTATGAATTCAAAACACTTTTAAAGAGTACACTTGGTGCCAGTGCTCTTGTTTTAAATTTATTTGATTCCGTGATTGTGTGTGTTTTTATCTATTTTGTTTTGTTTTAGTTATTTGTTTATGTATTAGTTTGGACAGGGCGCTCCTGAGAATGAGGGCTTGGGAGACCTCCAGTTATGGTGACCGCTAAACGAGAAGCACAGGCTCACAGCTGCAGAAGTTTGATCCACATAATCCCAGAAAGGACCAACAAGAGATGAGTAAACGGGGAAAACACCAGACCGATATTGCTACGGGACCGATATCGATACAGGACCACAGCTCAAATGGAAAACAGCCCGCCTCATAAGCTAACATGGCTAACAAGTCCGCAGCAGGACAGGGCTCTGCCCGCCCAGATGTGGAACCTCAGGTCTTGGCCTTGCTGGAGGGAGGAGAGGAGATAGCCATTGCAGCAGTTGGCCTTCATGAGGTGTGAAATGAAATGCCAAATGCAGCGTGACATGGCGTCATTGGAGCGGCGGGCGGCGGGGCCTGATTCAACTCATTTGAATGCAACATAAGGGAGCCCAAAAGTGTGGGGAGGAAACGAGAGCGCGCATCAATGAAGCTGAACAGCATCTTTTTTTTTAAATAACAGCAACAGAAATAGAAGAAATGACACAGAGCAAGCATCTCTTGACAATTAAAAAACAAAATAAAACGAAAATAAATTACGGCACAAAGTGTCGAACATAATGTCCCATTTTGTCCATAGTTGTTTAATTAGTCAATTTTCAAAGTTCAGTCTGAATGTCATTTTTTCAATTTTTCTTCCTATCAATTATGATATCAGTCCAGTCTTTAATCATCGGTTCAGTTTGTCATCCATTCTTTTGTGAAGATTTTTTTGCTGCAGTCAGAAGTATGTTTCAAAGGTATCCATTTATAGCGTCCATGGTCAGGAGTCCTGAGGCCCAAATGCATAGATCTGAAGTTGAGTGTTGGATGATGTCAAAAACTGATGGCATTGCTATTTGATTTCAGTCTATTTGCTGAGCAACAGGACAGTCCCAAAATACATGATAGTGGTTTGCCTCCTGGTGCACACAGTTTCTCCACCAGAATTTCCCTGTGAATAATGAGCATTTTGGTGCCGTGTGGCACTTTTCCAACAGAATTCCCTCCAAACATTTGATTTTATGGTCTTCCACTGGAATATACTCTCCTACTCCTCATCTGTCAAAACAAATTTACCCTCTCCTTCCCATTTATTTTTAATATAGTCAGTAGAATGAGTGGCCAAATTGTTAATACATTTCTGTAATTTAGATATTATTCCCCTTGAAATTTCTGGTTTATAAGCTTTAATAAATATTTCAGTCAAAGGGCTATGATGGTCTTCATTCTTTTTGACTTCTTGGTTATAAATAACTCCTTATTTGTAAATACTTGCAAAAGTCCTCTTTCTCTAAGCCAAAGGATTGTTTTCATCTCATCAAAGCTCTTCAGATGATTCTCCTTTACAAATCTGGTAAAACGTCTTTATTACTTTTTGTTGTCCAGACTTTAAATCTTGAGTCTGTGCTGTTAGGGTGACATTTTGATCATAAAACCAATTTAAGATTTGAACATCTTTGATTAATTTGTATGTTTTGATCAGCTTCTTCCAAGTTGTAACAGACTTCACCAAGGGTTCTCCACCTCCCCCCAAATGACTCAATCCGTTTGTCATCTGCCAGTAAGGCCTGCACAGGAACCCGCCCGGCACAACACGAAATCTAGAGACTTTGTCTGTTATTCCACTCATCAAATGACTAGTCTGTTTTGGAAGAATTTTGAGACTAAGAATGAATCTCTGGATACAGTATAGAGAAACCTTGTGCAAAACATTCAATTTATAATAGTTGTAGAAAAAGATTCAGTTGTAGTCATCATCTAAAAACTCATTTTTCACAAAGATTGCCTGAGGAGTTAAGGAGGCAATCTTTGTTCAAAAAGAGAATCCTTCCTTAAATCGTAATGGAGGTTTAAGATTCAACCTTCACAGTTGTTTATAATGGTCTGCTGAAACCCTGGAGATCGCCCTGGGCATTCGGATGCTAAACAGGCACTCAAGGTGAGGCAGGGAACAATAGAACAATAGGCCCATCCCAGTTTCAATGGGCCATTAGCAGGAGGTCCCGCCCTGTGGGCAGGGCTCTCACAGAGTAGGATACAAACAGGAGTTCTCAGACGTGTTTCTCTGATTGAGAATGACTCTTGGATGAGAGTCGAAACGTTTTGTTTTTTCTAAAACAGAGTCCAGATGAAACAACTGAATCTTTTTCTACAACAGCCCCTATTGAGTTTGAGCTGCAACAGGTCTGTGATATCAACATTTTGTATCAGAAGTAATATCACAAGTTCATATTCCTGTTCCTGCTGCATGAGTATAGACTCAGTCTTTCACCTGCTACAAAATTGTGCTACAGTGTCCACAGAGACCTATTACTAGGCTATATAAAGCTATTTATTTCATATATTTTCTGCGGTTTTATTTTTTACATCATGTTCAGCCCAGCATTTTGACCCCCGGCCCAAAATGAGTTTGACCCCCCCCGCTTTATACCACTCTCAGCTGAACCTATCACTTTCCGAACATTTATTATTCTTTAATCTTTTGATTGCGCCTTGTATTTCCAAAACTCTTATTTCAGTGCCATATTTTTAATTTTGTTCTTCTGACATGACGGGCAAATTGAGGGTGTCCAGAAAGGAATTTATATAATCTTCTTTATCCCTTGAAATTTTAGACAAAGGTTTTTTACAGAAGGATTCAAATGCGGATTGAATCTGGTCTTGTTTGGTTAAGATTACTTTTGTCTGTACTGTATTTCAAAAATTGTTGCTCTTTCAGCTTGTTGTATTTTATGTTTCCAAGATAGTAATTTTGAATTCTTTTTTATCCACTCTCATAGTATCTTTGTTTGGTAAAGAGAATTTTCTTCCTGTGAGGTCAGGTCATTAATTTCTCCTCTTGTCTTCAGGATTCACCTCCAGCAATTTTAGTTTTGCTTGCATATCATTTAGCTTTTTCTCCCTTTGTTTCTTGTATTCTGAAGCTATGGCTATAATTTGTCCTCTCAAGACTGCTTTGGAAGCATCCCAAAGGATGGATGGGAAATTTCCACAGTATCATTTTCCTTCAGATAATTAATGTTGTTGGACATTTTTTCCTCAAACAAAGGGTCGTTAAGCAGGCTGGTATGGAACCTCCAAAGTGTGTTTTTTTGTCTTTCCTCCAGGTCTACAGAGATGTAGATAGGAGCATGATCACTTAGGTCTATTGTGTCTATATCTGCCTCAGTAATTTTAGATCTGTCTTTATTGAGAGTAAATAAATTGTCTATTCTGTGATAAATTGCATATGGATTAGAAAAAAACGGGCATACTGGTGTACAGCACGGTTCATCTCCCTCCAGATGTCATTCATTCCTATACCCTTCATTAATTTCCAGAACTTCTCATTTACTGTTCCTCCAGTGCCTCTTGAGTTTGTAGGTTGGATGTGAAAATTCTAATTGCCGCCACAAATGACTGTTCCCTCAGAGTGGTTTGCAATCTGGGCCATAATGTCAGTATAGAAGGTGATATCGCTCCCTGGTGGAGGGTACACATTCTAAACTCACTGTTTTTGAATAGTGTGATTTATTTTTTTTAATAAAAAAAATAATATTTTTTTATGTTTGGTGTCGTTCAAATATGTCTCTTGCAAAAAAAATAAAATATATGATATATGTGTGTGTATGTATGTATATATATATATATATACACACACACACACACACATATCTCTATAGATAGATAGATCTAGATCTCTATATAGATATCTATATCTATACACACATACTACAATCAACCCAATGGCCTCAGAAGTGGCATCTTTTAACACAAATGGCATATTGAACCCAATTGATTGATTGTAGTTTGCCATTGATAATTTTCCAGTTTTTTAAAAAACTGGTCAAACACAACATAACAGGAAACGGATGAAAAGATCAAATACAAAAAAGGATTGAAGGACTGAAAACATGCACCGAACCCAAAACCTGATGTGTGTGTTATAGTGCGTACAGTGGTGTACAGTGTGTATGTGTGTTATAGTGCGTACAGTGGTGTGTTATAGTGCGTACAGTGGTGTATGTGTGTTATAGCGCGTACAGTGGTGTGTTATAGTGCGTACAGTGGTGTATGTGTGTTATAGCGCGTACAGTGGTGTATGTGTGTTATAGTGCGTACAGTGGTGTGTGTGGGTGTGTTATAGTGCGTACAGCGGTGGGTGTGTGTGTGTTGTAGTGCGTACAGCGGTGTGTGTGTTAGCGCGTACAGCGGTGTGTTGTAGTGCGTACAACAGCGGGTGTGTTGTAGTGCGTACATGCGATGTGTTGTTAGCGCGTACAGAGGTGTGTGGGTGTGTGATTATAGTGCGTACAGCGGTATTGTGTGATTAGCTGCGTACAGTGGTGTATGTTGTTATAGTGCGATTACAGTGGTGTATGTGTGTTATACGTGGTACAGTGTGTGTGATGAGGGGTTATAGTGCGGTAAGTGATGTGTTGTGGGTGTGTTATAAGATGCGTACAGCCGGTGGTGTGTGTGTGTTGTAGTGCGTCAGCGGATGTGTGTGGTTAGCGGCGATACACGGGTGTGTTGTAGTGCGTACAGCGTATGTGTGTGGTTAGCGCGTACAGAGGTGTGTGTTAATGATGCGTACAGCCGCGTGTGTGGGGTGTTGTTATAGTGTGTAATGTGGTGTTGTGTCGGTTTAGGTAGCGCGTACCAGTGGTGTAGTCGTGTATATGTGGTAGAGTTGAGTGGCGGTGTGTATACAGTGGTGTGTGGGGGTGTGTATAGTGCTAGCAGTGGTGTGTGGGGTGTGTGTATGTAGTGCGTACACGGTGGGATGGAGGCGTATGCTGTGTGTTGGGTAGGTGCTGTGTTGAATTGTGTAGGCGTACATAGCGGTGTTGGGGTGTGTTATAGTGCGTAGCAGCGGGTGGTGGTGTGTGTTTATAGTGCGTACAGCGAAAGTTGGGTGTGGGTGAGTGTTATAGTGCCCGTTACAGCGGTGTGTGGTGTTGTTTATATGCGTCAGCGGTGTGTGGGTGTGTGTTATAGTTGCGGTACAAGCGGTGTGTGGGTGTGTGTTATAGTGCGCGTACAGCGGTGTGTGGGTGTGTGTTATAGGTGCGTACAGCGGGTGTGGGTTGTGTGCGTTATAGCTGTGTGTGTGTATAGTGTGTACAGTGTGTACGTGTTATACGTGTGAGGTGTGTTTATAGTGCGATACAGCGGTGTGTGGGTGTGTGTATAGTGCGTACAGTGGTGTGTGGGCGGTGTGTTATAGTGCTACAGTGTGGCGTGTGTGTGTAGTGCGTATAGTGTGTGTGTGTTAGCGCGTACAGCGGTGTTGGGTGTGTGTTATAGTGCGTACAGCGGTGTGTATGTGTGTTATAGTGCGTACAGCGGTGGAGGGTAGTGGATACAGCTGTATGTGTGTTAGTAGCGTTACAGCGGTGTGGAATGTGGTGTTTATAGTGCGATACAGCGGTGTGTGGGTGTGTGTTATAGTGCGTACAGCGGTGTGTGGGTGTGTGTATAGTGCGGTACAGCGGTGTGTGGTGTGTGTTATAGTGGTGTACAGCGGTGTGTGGGTGTTTATGTGCGTTTGTGGTTATAGTGCGTACAGCGGTGTAGTGTGGTGTGATGTGTTATAGTGCGTACAGCGGTGTGTGGGTGTGTTATGTGCGTAGCGTATGCTGTGTATAGTGCGAGCGGTGTAGTATGTGTGTTTATAGTGCGTACAGCGGTGTGGTAGTGTGTTGTGTGTGCGTACAGCGGTGTGTATGTGTGTTATAGTGCGGTACAGCGTGTTTGTGTTTATAGTGCGTACAGCGTGTGTGTGTGTTTATAGTGCGTACAGCGGTGTGTAGTGTGTTATAGTGCGTCAGCGGTGTGTGTGTGGTGTTGTAGTGCGTACAGCGGTGTGTGTGTGTGTGGTGTGTGTTATAGTGGTACAGCGTAGTGTGTGGGTGTGTTGTAGTGCGTACAGCGGTGTGTGTGTGTATAGTGCGTACAAGCGGTGTGTGTGTGTAATAGTGCGTACAAGTGATAGTGCGTACAGCGTGTGTGGTGTTTATAGTGCGTACAGCGGTGTGTGGGTGTGTGTTATAGCGCGTACAGCGGTGTGTGTGGGTGTTGTAGCGCGTACAGCGGTGTGTGTGGTGTTGTAGTGCGTACAGCGGTGTGTGTGTGTGTGTGTTGTAGTGCGTACAGCGGTGTGTGTGTGTAATAGTGCGTACAGCGGTGTGTTATAGTGCGTACAGAAGTGTGGGGTCGTTCTTGTGAGGAATGCAGCGTCTCCTGCAGACTTGTGTTGGGACTTGTTGAGGAGGCTTGGGCAGAGCTGCTGTGGGAGCTGCTGTGGAGCTGCTGTGGGATCTGCTTCGCTGGGATCTGCTGTGGGATCTGCTGTGGATCTGCTGTGGGATCTGCTGTGGGAGCTGCTGTGGGATCTGCTGTGGATCTGCTGGATCTGCTGTGGGGAGCTGCTGTGGGATCTGCTGGATTCTGGGATTCTGCTGCTGGAGACTGCTGTGGGAGCTGCTACTGTGGGAGCTGCTGTGGGAGCTGCTGTGGGAGCTGCTGTGTGGAGCTGCCTGTGGGAGCTGCTGTGGGAGCCTGCTTGTGGCGGAGCTGCTGTGGGAGCTGCTGTGGGAGCTCTGTGGGAGCTGCTGTGGGAGCTCTGTGGGAGCTGCTGTGGGAGCTGCTGTGGGAGCTGTGTAGGAGTGCTGTGGGCACTGCGTGAGCTGTGGGAGCTGTGATTGTGGATGACTTTAAGAGGAGGCTTTGACCTCTGCCACACTTTTCCCATGTATTGACACTATGTTGGTTCCCTCTATTGCCAAAAGGTACTGCTTCTCATGCATACACATAATGCAACACTGGGCTTGTTCTTTCAAAAATGTAAACCGAGGCCTTTTCCATTAGTTCCTACTTGGCTCTACTCTACTCCGGCCTGTTTTAGCACATTTCCATTTGGTGCGACCTCCTCAAACCAGCAGGAGAAAGAACAGCGCTGTGTTCTCTGTAAACA
The DNA here is from genome assembly GCA_015082035.1 of Chaenogobius annularis. Taxonomy (NCBI): domain Eukaryota; kingdom Metazoa; phylum Chordata; class Actinopteri; order Gobiiformes; family Gobiidae; genus Chaenogobius; species Chaenogobius annularis. Next base: position 59,636 of record BJKM01001113.1, read on the forward strand.
AGCTGCGCACTGAGCAAGTTTTGAGGCTTTAATGATTTATATAACGTTAGACATAAAATGCCGACCATAGACATGAAGTGGGTCTTATACCATCTGTATGATCCCCGGAGTAAAGACTGCGCACACTTTGTAGTAAACAAAAGGTGTGTCCTGTCCAGAATAACGTTTAGATGCAGGTCCAAACTGTGTTATCATATTTGAAATCTGGTGCAGTAGTGCAGATAAAAGCTTCCACAAAGAAAAAATGCTCACAAAGTTGACGATAAACTGCACAGGAAGTGACTTTACTGTAGCTATAATCTGCAGCAGCTTCACCCACTCTTCCAGCGTGGATTTATAAACAAACTCATGTGAGGATCTGCATTCGCTTAATGAAGAACAATGGCAATGTTTTGTGGTCACGAGAGGTGAGTAACTATTCTCCCTGTTTGTATCCTTCCTCTGTGTCCGTCATTCCGTCTGCTTTGCTCTGCTTTATTGGTGGTTACTTTGTTAGTTTGTTTTATAATTACGATATTGTAGTGTAGCTCTTGTCGGGTGTTAAATTAAATTAAATGTATTTTTGTAACGCCCAAAATCAAAGGCCGGTCCATGTTTAGTCCTGACTCTGGGCACCAGCAGGAGGCCGGTCCCTGAGGTCCTCGGAGTCCGAGATGGTTCATATGGCACTAATGTGTCCGAGATGTACTTTGGTGCTAGGCCATGGAGAGACTTGTATACAAGCAGAGCTGCTTTGAAGTCTATTCTCTGAGCCACAGGGGGCAGTGCAGAGACCTGAGCACAGGACTAATGTGATCGTACTTCCTGGTTCTAGTCAGGACCCGAGCAGCAGCGTTCTGGATGTACTGCAGCTGTTTTACAGCTCGTTTGGAGAGGCCAGTGAGCAGGCCGTTACAGTAGTCTAATCTACTAGAGACAAACGCATGGATAAGTCTCTCCAAGTCTGGTTTAGACACTATACTTTTGATTTTGGCTATGTTTTTTAGATGGTAAAAGGCTGCTGCTGTTATAGCCCATTATTATATACAGTACACAGATTGGTGTATCGGGTTCTGCAGTCTTGAACAACTGTTCTGTCAACCAGGAGTTGGTTTTTGGCTCCTCTGGAGTCGTTGCAGATGCCCTTCTGTGCTTTGCTCATGTATTGATCCACGTGTCCACTTATCTTAGTCGCGATGATGCCTGTCATGAGCTTCCATGTTGTGGAGAGACAGGTTATTGGCCGATAGTTGGATGGGACTGTGCCCTTGGAGGAATCCTTCAGGATCAGGATAGAACGCCCTTTCAAGGTGAGTCCCATCCCTTAGCAGCTGGTTTATTTGTGCTGCTAGGCGCTCATGGAGTGTTGTGAGTTTCTTTAGCCAGTATGTGTGAATCATGTCAGAGCCCAGTGCTGTCCAGTTTTTCATACCTGAAACTCTTTCTTGAATGTCTGCCACTGTGATGGTAACTGGGTTCTGTTCAGGGAGGTCATCGGCATCACATTACCCATTACAAACACATTGTGGTGGTGGATAAACAGCAGAGGAAAGCCGTTGTTATTGACGGCAACACCAAGTGATGGCAACATCAGGAAAAAGGAACACGAGAAACTGGAGAAATACCAAGGGCTCAGAGAGGAGCTGGTGAAGGACAAAGTGGTGCCCGTTTTCATCGGAGCACTCGGGGCAGTGACCCCCAAACTGGAGGAGTGGCTACAACAGATGGAAGAACACCAGACATCTCAGTCCAGAAAAGTGCAGTGCTAGGAACAGTAAAGATACTGCGCAGAACCCTCAAGCTCCTCTCTGGTAGAAGACTCGAGTTTAGAATCTGATCATTTCTGTGTCTTCTTTGACCTGTCTGTTTTTCCCAAACCCCCGGCTGGTCCTGCAGTTGTCCGGAGGAGACACATAAATGACAGCACGTGAAAACTGTTTATGGAAATGATAAACTTTGAAAATGTCTCATGTTCTAATGTAAATGATTTGTTGAACTCTGTTACATCTAGTGTTTAGAATGTTCTCGACAGCATTGCCCCTATGAAGGCTAAAATTGTTAAAAATAAGCAGAAGGCGCCATGGAGAAATGATGATTCGGTCAGGGCACAGAAAAGGGAGTGCCGTCGGGCCGAACGAAAATGGCGCAAGTCGAAGCTCCAGGTTCAGAACGAGATTTACAGAGAGAAGTTGTACATGTACAACCTCATTTTATGTAGAACTAGGGAAGGATATTTTTCTGAAATAATTGGAAGCTGCAGTAACAACTGGCGTGTCCTGTTGCCACAGTAACAGATGAACAAACCCTCCAGCTCAGCTGCCGTTAGAACTCATTTCCACATCCAAGTGTAATGAGTTTGCATTATTCTTTAATGACAAAGTTCAAGGCATTAAAAATGCTATAAAATTCTACAATGCAAAAAATAACCCTCAAACCACCTACACACTTAGAGCTGACTCACTTTGCACCTGTAACTGACAAAACTGTCCAGGAGATCATCACCAGTCTGAGTTCATCTACATGCTGCCTCGATGTGTGACCTCCAGATTTCTAAAGTCTGTGCTGAACAGTTTGTTAGCACCACTCACTCACATAGTTAACATGTCGCTTCAATCTGGAACATTCCCAATGTCTTCAATGTCTAACTTTCAAAGGTCATAAAGCCTCTCCTAAAGAAGAGCAGAGCAGTCTTGATGCTGCAGTACTGAGTAATTACCGGCCCATCTCTAATCTGCCATTTTGGGGCAAAGTCCTTGAAAAGGTTGTTTACCAACAGCTCACTGATTTCCTCTTAATAAACAACTCATTTGATGTTTTCAGGTTTTAGACCTCATCACAGCACTGAGACCGCTCTTGTCAAGGTGACAAATGACATCCACCTGAACACTGACGCGGCAAAGCCTCAGTCTTAATTCTGTTAGATCTGAGTGCTGCTTTTGACACTGTCGATCATGGGACCCTCTTACAGAGACTAGAGGACTGGGTGGGCATCACTGGCACTGCGCTAAACTGGTTAAAGTCCTATCTGGAAGACAGGAAATTCTTTATCGAAATTGGTAACTTTGTCTCAGACCAGATGCCCCTGACCTGTGGGGTGCCCCAAGGGTCAATCCTGGGACCCCTTCTGTTCAACCTCTACATGCTGCCGTTAGGTCAGTTGATACGCAGGGAGAATGTGTCCTATCACATTTACGCAGACGACACTCAGATCTATGTCTCACTGACGGCAGGTGAATATGGACCAGTGGATTCACTCTGTCACTGCATCCAACAGATCAGTGTGTGGATGCAAAACAACTTTCTCCAGCTGAACTCAGACAAGACTGAAATCATCGTCTTGGGCCCACAGAAACAAAGAGAAATTGTTAACAGTCACCTCCAGAGTCTCGCTCTAAAACCTACAAATCAAGTTAGAAATCTGGGGGTAATAATGGACTCAGATTTGAATTTTAACAGCCACGTCAGATCAATAACATCAGCAGCTTTTTACCATCTAAATAACATTGCCAAAATCAAAAGTATAGTGTCTAAACCAGACCTGGAGAGACTTATCCATGCGTTTGTCTCTAGTAGATTAGACTACTGTAACGGCCTGCTCACTGGCCTCTCCAAACGAGCTGTAAAACAGCTCTAGTACATCCAGAACGCTGCTGCTCTGGTCCTGACCAGAACCAGGAAGTATGATCACATTAGTCCTGTGCTCAGGTCTCTGCACTGGCTCCCTGTGGCTCAGAAAATAGACTTCAAGCAGCTCTGCTTGTATACAAGTCTCTCCATGGCCAAGCACCAAAGTACATCTCGGACATGTTAGTGCCATATGAACCATCTCGGACTCTGAGGACCTCAGGGACCGGCCTCCTGCTGGTGCCCAGAGTCAGGACTAAACATGGGGAATCTGCGTTTCAGTTTTATGCAGCTAAAATCTGGAACAGTCTTCCTGAGGATGTGAGACAGGCCTCTACTCTGGCAATGTTCAAATCTAAACTAAAAAACTGTTTTGTTTGGCTGTGCATATGACTGAAATGCTTTTCTTTGCACTCTTCTCTTTTATGTCTTGAACTAAGATTGTGATTTCTGCCATGTCTTTGTGATTTTAATGCATTTTTTCCTGTTGTGTGAAGCACTTTGAATTGCCTTGTGTACGAATTGTGCTCTACAAATAAACTTGCCTTGCCATGACGTCATCGCGATCGCTTTTTTGGAAAAATGGCTATAACATAACCACACTTTTGAAACAAGATAAGTGACCCATCTACATTGCCTACATTAGCCTTCATTCCCATCTGCTGAGGCTTTAGACTGACCAGAACTCTAGGGTTTTGGGGCAAAGACAAATTGATCTGGTTGTTTAGACCACTGTTCTCTGTGTGCAAGTAATGACTGTTATAAAAATGAAGTTATGTATGAGTATGGAGTACTCTGCAAACATTACATGTTCCAAGTGCTTAGTGTCCACTTGCTGTTGCTGTGTTTCTCCATGGGGCAGCGGCAGCTGTGTGTCTGGCCCGGGCTCTTCTTAGGACGAAGATTTTCCTGGAGAGCCACAGCTGCTGTGGACATGGACGGACAACCTGATCTCCACCATTCGCTCCCAGTTTGAGGTGACTGTGACCATAACCGCCTGACTTGGACTCACCAGGTGGGGCTTGGACACACTTAAAAACCTGCACATTAATTGAATGTAGGATTATTCTCACACAATGGCGAGAGGATGGCAATAGACAAAGACGTTTTTATTCTGTTTTTCATTTCAGGCAACCGCTCTTGTTTTGGGCTTACAAAAATAAATTGAGTCAAAAGCAGTAGAGACAAACCAAATGCTGTCCACACTCCCACAAATATGTCCCCTTTCAAATGAAGTTGGAATACATTTTTTTTCCATTTTGTTTGTTTTGCATCCCTGATTGTCGGTGCAACTTGTGTCATAATTTTTTTTGCGTGGGCCATTTTCTCCACTGCCAAGGGGATGCTCCAGATAGAACTGTTGTGTCCATGGCAGGAGTTCTGAGGCCCAAGTACATATTTTTTAAATCCAGTCAGATGGTGATGTAAAATATTGTCCAGGGCTTTATTGGTAAGGCAAGAACAATTTGTACACAAGGCTTCACACAACAGGAAAAACTTTAAAATCACAAAGACATGACAGAAATCACAGCAGAGAAGAGTGAAAGAAGTCTCTCCAGGTCTGGTTTAGTATACTTTTGATTTTGGCTATGTAAAGCCATGTTATTGATCTGGTCTGTTAAAATTCATATTTATTACCCCCAGATTTCCTGTTTGTAGGTTTTAGAGCGAGACTCATGACTTTTAACACTTTCTCTTTGTTTCTGTGGGCCAAACATATTTCAGTCTTGTCTGATCTGAGTGTTTTGCATCCACACACTGTCTGTTGGATGCATCATGAACAGTGTGATCCACACACTGATCTGTTGGACACATTCTGGTCCATATTCACCTGTTGTCTGAAACATGCATCGTCTGCAAATTGTGATAGGTCTGCTGCGTACCTAACGGCAGCATGTAGAGGTTGAACAGAAGGGGTCCCAGGATTGACCCTTGGGGTGCCCCACAGGTTAGCGGCATGTGGTCGGAGACACAGTTACCAATTTCAATAAAGTACTTCCTGTCTTCCAAATAGGACTTTAACAAGTTTATCGGCAGTGCCTGTGATCCCCACCCGGTCCTTAAGTCTCTGTAAGAGGGTCCCATGATCGACAGTGTCAAAAGCAGCACTCAGATCTAACAGAATTAAGACTGAGGCTTTGCCCGCGTCAGTGTTTCAGGTGGATGTCATTTGTCACCTTGACAACAGCAGTCTCAGTGCTGTGATGAGGTCTAAAACCTGACTGGAAAACATCAAATGAGTTGTTTATTAAGAGGAAATCAGTGAGCTGTTGGTAAACAACCTTTTCAAGGACTTTGCCCCAAAATGGCAGATTAGAGATGGGCCGGTAATGACTCAGTACTGCAGCATCAAGACTGCTCTTCTTTAGGAGAGGCTTTATGACCGCAGTTTTTCAAAGACATTGGGAATGTTCCAGATTGAAGCGACATGTTAACTATGTGAGTGAGTGGTGCTAACAAACTGTTCAGCACAGACTTTAGAAATCTGGTGGGTAACACATCGAGGCAGCATGTAGATGAACTCAGACTGGTGATGATCTCCTGGACAGTTTTGTCAGTTACAGGTTTAAAGTGAGTCAGCTCTAAGTGTGTAGGTGGTTTGAGGGTTATTTTTTGCATTGTAGAATTGATAGCATTTTTAATGCCATGAACTTTGTCATTAAAGAATAATGCAAACTCATTACACTTGGATGTGGAAATGAGTTCTAACGGCAGCTGAGCTGGAGGGTTTGTTTAATCTGTTTACTGTGGCAAACAGGACACGCCAGTTGTTACTGCAGCTTCCAATTATTTCAGAAAAATATCCTTCCCTAGTTCTACATAAAATGAGGTTGTACATGTACAACTTCTCGGAGTTTTTCAACATGTGAGTCTGTTTAGCTGCACAGCCCACATTGCTCACAACATGACGAGCTCTGGGATTGTGGTGAGGAGATGAGACCTAACCAAAAAAACTAAAGGCCCGTTCAGACCGCTGCGTCAAAGCGTCCAGGTTTACATTCAAAGTCTATGTGGACACGCGACCTGGGAATCCAGCGTTTTTGCGTGGCGGCGAAACCTGCGTTTTGAGTGTCAGACGCGGCGTGTCGGGGGCGTTTGAGCGTCAGATGCTTTGGCCGATCTGGCCGACCAAAGCGTCCGACGCTCACCTCTGAAGTATCTGTGGGACCCAGACAAGCCGGCGAGTTGATCGCCTCTGTTTTTGGACTTTGTAAAGTCCATATATCCATCTTCTTCCGCTTATCCGGGGCCTGGTCGCGGGGGCAGCAGTCTAGGCAGGGACTCCCAGACTTCCTTATCCCCAGTCACTTCCTCCAACTCCTCCGGGAGGATCCCGAGGCGTTCCCAGGCCAGCCGAGAGACATAGTCCCTCCAGCGTGTCCTGGGTCTTCCCCGGGGCCTCTTCCCGGTAGGACATGCCCGAAACACCTCCATAGGGAGGCGCCCAGGAGGCATCCGGAACAGATGCCCGAGCCACCTCAGCTGGCTCCTCTCGACGTGGAGGAGCAGCGGCTCTACTCCGAGCTCCTCCCGTGTGATGGAGCTCCTCACCCTATCTCTAAGGGAGCGCACAGCCAGTCTGTGGAGGAAACTCATTTTGACCGCTTGTATCCGCGATCTTGTCCTTTCGGTCATTACCCAAAGCTCATGACCATAGGTGAGGGTAGGAATGTAGATTGACCGGTAAATCCAGAGCTTTGTCTTTGGACTCAGCTCCTACACGAAAACAATCCGATGCAGCGACCGCATCACTGCGGATGCTGCACCGATCCGCCTGTCAATCTCACGCTCCATCCTTCCCTCACTAGTGAACAAGACCCCGAGATACTTGAACTCTTCCACTTGGGGAAAGGACTCCCATGGGGAAAGGACAGCTTTTTCCAGTTGAGAACCATGGTCTCAGATTTGGAGGATGCCAGGGCATCTGCCTTCAAATGTACAGGCAACCAACTCTGGCGTCGAGCTCGAATTTGGACGCCGCGGTGTGACTTGGGGAGCGCAGCAGTCCACAGGCTCAGGAGCGCACTCGGTGAGGCGTATTGTTTGCCTCACAGAGTGAACTTTTACTGCTGTTTTTATAATGAACCTGCCAGCAGAAACATATTTCAGAAATACATTTCGTACATTATCCAGAATTTGGAAGTACAGAGCACATCGTCAGGGGTTTTTATTTGGTATATACAGAGGGACAACACATACAGCACAGTTTGTGTGGCATTATACTGTGAGGCAGAGTGCGGCGCTGCCTCACGGGGGCGCTCCTCCTCCCTGTGTTTGAACGGGAGTTATAGGACATGAGGGAATTCTGATATTCTCAATTGAAAAAAATATGGTTCTATGTTGGATTCAAAGGGAAAGGGGGTTTATGATACATACCAGATGACACATATTTACATTTATTATATTTTATAATTCAGTTTATTTTTCTCCCAAGATTGACAGGTGAGGAATGCACGTCACTGGTGCGCACGTCGCCCGTGTCTCGCCTTGCACCTGGACACAGTTCTGAGGTATACCACAGGTTCCAAAAACCCCTACTGTGGCCATAAATATTTGCTGTAATTGAAAAACCTGTAATTGAAAAAATCACGAGAAGAATTGTCTCTTCTTGAATTCCTCACAGTTGTGGCTAAATCTTTTCTTGTTGTTGATTAATTTCATATGGAATATCCCAGGCAAGGAAAACTCGTTTGCCTTTGTACTGGAAGTCTCCTTTAACTGTTGCAGCCTTCATGATGCGCTCCTTGACATGATGGTTAAGAAACCTGATTATCAGGCCACTTGGTTTATCAGCTTCTTGTCTTGTTTAGTCTTGTTTCTCCCAAGTGATGTGCTCTTTCTATTGCAATAGAAGGGACCGCAACTCCAGTTCCAGATATAAGATCCGGAATTATCGTCTGGAGGAAGCCCTCCATGTTTTCCCCTCCGCAACCTCCGGGACTCCCACATTTCTGTGTGACCTAGGCTCCAAATCCAGGATCTTTCTTACTTTTCATAGTCTTGTTCTCCATCCAACCCGCGCAAGCTCAGCTTTGTGGTGGCGAGCTGTACCAGCATTAACATCATTAACTCATGGGGAAGTCTGTCCTCCACTGAGGTTATAGTCCTTCAGCTTTGGTAGTTTAGCTGCCAAAGCGTTACCTCCCTTGCCTTTTCTGGGTTTAGTCATCCTTTTAAGATAAGATAAGATCACCTTTATTTGTTCCACAATGGGGGAATTCCAGTGTTGCAACAAAGGGTACAAAAGCAGATTAGGCCCAGCATAATAATAAAAAGTTAACTTGGACTCTTAAAAAAAAAAAAAAAAAAAAAAAAAAAAACCTCTTCCAATAAACTCTTATAAAACAGATAACTTTGAAAAAAGAAAATAAAAGAAAACTCTTATCTTAATAATAAAAATAACACTCTTATTTACAGCTGTCATATGGCAATGTTCAAATCTAAACTAAAAACTGTTTTGTTTGGCTGTGCATATGACTGAAATGCTTTTCTTTGCACTCTTCTCTTTTATGTCTTGAACTAAGATTGTGTGATTTCTGCCATGTCTTTGTGATTTTAATGCATTTTTTCCTGTTGTGTGAAGCACTTTGAATTGCCTTGTGTACGAATTGTGCTCTACAAATAAACTTGCCTTGACAGAATATATTGCACAGGGATGATTGACATTGTGTCACAGTATTGCACAGGAGTATAACAGTATAGCACATGGTTATGAAAGCTGAATGACACGTTCAGGACTAACAGTGTTTATTGTAAAGTCTGACAGCAGCAGAAGGAAAGACCTCTCCTACAGCGTCTTGCTCCTCTTTGTGGGTGTAAAGGAGATTTTAAAGGCAATATCGGCAGCAGGGCGTTTCCTTGCCAATAGTCATGTGTTTTCTGTAAATATATAGTCTATTTTCAATTTAAAAAATATATTTTTAATCATTTGATTGGGTTTAATATGCCGATACCATTAAAAGATGTTACTCGTAACATTTCTGATGGCATTACTCTTATTAATTTACTAATGTTATGAAAATCTCTGGTCAAATACAATACATAAACACAAACACTACAGAAACATGAAAGAAAAGATCAAATTAAAAACAAATGGGTTCATGCCAAAAACATGCACTGAACCCAAATATTAATCGTTTAAAAGATCAACAAATTGAGGGAAGTCCATTCCGAATGACAGTACCAAACCTCTCCGAAATATGAATGCTCTACCTTCCCAGGCCACCACGCTCCTCGCCGCCTCCCGTTTATATTTTCCCATTTTGTCCCAAACCCCAATCTCCCACATTTATTGACCTTTGATCAGGAAAGTCCCACTGAGATGCAGCATCTCCTTTTCAGGAGCTTCCTGGACCTAGAGGGGAGGAGCCTACTGTTTTTAGCGTACATTTAGCACTCGGTGATTGCATGTAACTAGACAGAGTGTATTTACGAAACAGAAGGTCAACATAGAGCTCCCAACTATGCATCAAATCAACAACTCAAATGTATGTGTTTTTATAAAAAAATAATCCAAAACGTGCATGTATGTAGTAAATACCATCTTCAATTTGGTGACCTCATCATAACCATGACAACTGGTCCTTGTTCTGGCAATACAAACTCCAGAAAAAAAAGATAAAGAAAATGTTTCTGTCAGATGTCAAAAACAAATAGATCATGCAGCGATCATATTCTATTCAACAACTGCAGTCCTGGATACAAGTTCCAGGTTCACCATCTCAAGAAAGTGTTCCCCTCGTCACCCTCCCACAAGTCTGATTGTTTCTGCGGCCTCCGGACTCCAAATCCAGAATCTACCTCTTCCTAGTCTTGTCTCGGATCCAGTAATTCATCCATAATGTCTGCCACCTGAGCATCGTACCCGTCGTCTCCTCCCACCTTGAGTCCTCCCACCTTGAGTCCTCCCACCTTGAGTCCTCCCACCTTGAGTCCTCCCACCTCGAGTCCTCCCACCTCGAGTCCTCCCACCTCGAGTCCTCCCACCTCGAGTCCTCCCACCTCGAGTCCTCCCACGAGTCTCACCTCGAGTCCTCCCACCTCGAGTCCTCCCACCTCGAGTCCTCCGAGTCTCCCACCTCGAGTCCTCCCAGATCGGCTTCCACTCTATCGAACCAGCACAACTGCCCGTCCTCTACCTCAACTCTCAATGAGGCCATGTCGCACGGCAATTCTCATGCAACATTCTGTGTGATTTTTATGGCAAATGTCGGCAGTTTTAAGCTTCTGCTTACTCCAGGGCCATAACCAGAAGTCCGCAATTATAAATCCCCTTAAACACCAGAAGGGAGTCGAACCCCCAACCTACTTGCTGTGCGGCAAGAGTGCCAGCTACTCGCTGAGAGGGCAGACACTGGTAGACACACATCTTTGACCTCTGGACGCACGTTTGAATCAGAAAGCGTTATTGCCATTGTCAATGAACAAAATTCACAAACATAGGAACTTGTCTCAGGTGCAACATAAACCAACTGAGCAATAATAAAACAACATATATTTCAATCAAAAAAGGGCATGCATTAAGAAACAATTTAAAATTACTATACAACTAAAAATAAAAATAGGCATTTCTATGTACACAAGTTTACAGTTATGTTTAAAAGTTGTAGTGCAGAAAGTGACAGTGCAGTGAGTGGTTGAATATTGCAGTTAAAGTGACAGGTTGTTTTTGAAGTGTTCATGAGTCCAACAGCAGAGGGAAAGAAACTATTCTTATGGCGGGAGGTTCTGGTCCGGATGGACCGTAGCCTCCTGCCTGAGGGGAGTGGCCTCCTGCCTGAGGGCAAGTGGTTCAAATAGTCATGTTCAGAGTGAGAAGGGTCAGCTGTGATCCGACCTGCTCGTCCCAGAGCCTGGAGACGTACAGGTCCTGCAGAGATGGAAGTCTGCAGCCGATCACCTTCTCAAGCAGAACGCACAATGCGCTGTAGTCTCTGTTTGTCCCTGGCTGTGGCTCCAGCGTACCACACGGTGATGGAGGAGGTGAGGATGGACTCAATGATGGCGTGTAAAACTGCACCATCATCTGCACTTGCAGCTTGGACTTTCTCAGCTGCCGCAGGAAGTACATCCTCTGCTGGGCCTTCTTGATGAGGGAGCTGATGGAGGGCTCCCACTTGAGGTCCTGGGTGATGGTGGTGCCGAGGAAAGCGGAAGGAGTCCACGGTGGTGATGGGGGAGTCTGTCATGATGAGGGGGGGCTGGGGGGCTGTGGCTTTCCTGAAGTCCACGATCATCTCCACTGTCTTCTGGCATTGAACTCCAGAATTGTTACCGCTGCTACCAGGACACCAGCCGGTCCACTCTCCTCCCTGTAGACAGACTCATCCCCGTCCGAGATGAGCCCCCGATGAGGGTGGTGTCGTCCGCAAACTTGATGAGTTTAACGGAGTCGTGGCTGGAGGTGCAGCAGTTTGTGTACAGGGAGAAGAGCAGAGGGAAAGTACACCAGCCCTGTGGAAGTGCCGGTGCTGATAGTCCGAGTGTCTGAGACATTCTTCCCCAGCCGCACGCACTGCCTCCCGATCCGTCAGGACGTCAGTGATCCACCTGCCCTGCAGGTGGAGTCGGGCACGTTGAGCTGGGAGAGCTTGTCCTGGAGCAGAGCAGGGAGGATGGTGTTGAAAGCAGAGCTGAAGTCCACAAACGGGATCCTGGCGTAGGTTCCCGGGGAGCTCGACTCGACTCAAATCCTTTCTGCCTAGTGAAATGATTGCTTTTCAGAGTAATGGCCCCTCCTCTGGAGGAAGCTCCTGATTAGTTGAAATGCTGCAAATTTCACTTAAAAGTTTTTACAACTCTGGTATTTGATGCCTGGGATGCTTTAACGTTAGACGCACACAGGCCACAGAAATGCAGACAGGTTTGACGCGCATCCACTGTAGACTTTAGGTGTTGACCCAATACCTTTGATGCCTTAGTCTGAACTTGCCAAACTATACAATTATTTGTTGGGCAAACCAAAAGCATTTACCACTGCATTGGACTGGTCACCCAAAGCCCTAAAGTGCCAGTTCCACAACAGTGCGCTGTTGTCCTTCACACAGAATTACCCGGTTGACCCGGTTTCACCTGCTCTGTCTTCTTTAATTCCCTGTGTTGTAGGTGAGCAGCCCCAAGGAGCTCTCATCTCGGACATCTCGGCAAGGCACGGTTAGTACACGGTGCTTCTCTACGCTCACTCTGTGTGCTGTTGCTTATGTTACCCTCTTCTCCAGCAGGCCCCAGCCCTCCAGGAGAAGATGCAGGTGCCCGACAAGGGGTCTTCAAGAGAGTCAGCGCCATGTTCTCCTCCTTCCGCAAAGGAAAGAAAGAGCGTGAGTATGACTTGTATCTCCTCTGACCTGTAATGGGGGCTAAACCCAAAATGAAAGCTGGCCCAAACCACTGAAGCAGGAAAACAAAAAAGAAAATGGCCAATGTGAAGACACAGTAACCTGCAGCAGCAGCCTGGACACTGGAGCCACTTTGAAGCACAGTTCTGATGTGAAGATGTCAGTCAATCATTAACAATCATCAACTACATTTCACTAGCAAGGACCATGCCACAACAATGAAATATGAGAGACTGTTTATTGATAATGGTAATGATGACAATAATAGATCGATGGTTGTAGAGTTTGCTTGGTAGAGACTCAGGATGGGGGCTCCGTCTCAGGTAATCAGGCTAGCCGATTCAGAACCCCCAAACATGAATTAAAATAAGCAAGGTTGATCTGGGTCTCAACATAATAGCCTGGCTGAAAATGAAGATGTTAATTGAGTGGCAGGAGATAATAGTCAAGAGTAGCTGGATGGAATCTAGAAGCCGTTCTAGAACCAAATTCCTGGAGAAGAGGATCAATACCGGTGCAGGTGAATAGAGATTTGAAAGTGTTTAAGTGAGGAATTTTGAAAATACGGAGAGCAGGTAAGTGCGATAATACAGTCTCAAGTCGAATAGGTGGCGTAAAAGATACGTTCTTGGGTAAAATCTGTTGACAAGGTGGTTAGCAGATGGAAGTGCATCGGCTACCCAGTGATGGTGTTAGTGTGATGGGGATGAGGTTCGCAATTGTTAAAACAGTGTTGATTACATGGTGGAGTAGTAGAGCACAAGATTGAGGAGAGCGGAATACTTTTGTTTTGTTGGTAATGCGACTTTTCGAAGATAACGTGATATCTGTACTGTTTCCCACGTAAGCGCACGGAATGGCAGTCAAATTCATCGCTTTAAACAAGTCTGTTTATTGAATCAACACAAATTCTGATACAAATGTTTTACCTGTAACAAAACTCTGTGATGTTGTTTGTACAGAAGCCAAAGAGCTGGAGCCTCAGGAGCCTCTGGGGCCACTGCTGGAGGACACGTCCAGGCAGCAGCGCTACGCCAGCGGACAGTACTTTTTTGAGTACCTGGTGGTAGTCAGTCTGAAGAAGAGCAACCAGCAGGGCAGTTACGAGCCGCAGATATCCTACCAGTTCCCCAAGGTCTGTCTTTTTACATGTGCTTATGGCAAAGAATGGATTGTTTTTAAAGGAGACCTTAGCTTTAATATGTAATATGTGTGAGTAGTTGTCTCTGTACAATAGGCTGTGCACAGAGCACAATATTAGAGGAACATTTTTAGCCACTTATGACCTAAAAATGTATGAATAAATAAAAGAGTTATGGAAACAAAGCAAGGACTTAATTAGATATCTAAACCGAGACAAAGATCAAGAACGACAGGACTGCTCCATTTGACTCCAGTTTCCCCAACACGAAACAAACCCGAAACTGCATCCAAAACCTAGACTAGACTGTCACAGGTGCAACAAGTGTTGGCGAAGAACCAGGACATGACTCCCTGTGAGTGGTACCATTGGGTGTACAAGAGCATCTGCCCCTCAGGATGGGTTAATGGCTGGGATTGAAAGCATCGAAGGTGGCACTTTTGCGGGAAAAGTTTGAACGTTGAAGACCTCTGACCTGGACAGTCCATTTAAAGATTATGTTACGCCCAGACTAATGTGCCTGAGGACACCTTCATCCATAACATAGACATTACCTCTGTTCTGTTACCTGTCAATCTCATGCTCCATTTTTCCCTCACTTGTAAACACAACCCTGAGATATTTGAACTTTGCCACTAGGGACAAGGGCTCCCCACCCACCCAGGGGGCAAGACACCTTTTTCTAATTGAGAACCATGGCCTCAGATTTGGAGGTGCTGATCTTCACCCCAGCTGCTTCAAACTCTGCTGCAAACATGGGGCTAATTTGAACAACGCACAAATGTTTACAGTCTAAACATGAGCGGTTTCTTCCTTTTTTAATTTAATATTGTTCACAAAATAAAGGACTACATAAAATGGTCTTATAAATGTATTGTTAGACTGATCAATAAAAGTTGACTGGAAAACAGGAAAAAAAGGAAAAGGGTCTTGGTTTGGTCTGAAGTCTCCAAATGTCCGGGATGATGGTTGATAGTTCAGACGGGTCTGTCTGGCTGCATTGTATCCATTGGAATAATCCTTCTTTATGATGAGTTCACCTTGGGAGACCCGATATTTCCACGTGAGAACAGGCATATAATGAGCCTGGACACTTATTTCAGGAACATGTCTCGGAAAAACAAGAAGAAAAATGTCACCAAGAACCAAGCTGGCAATGCTACATCTAAGATAGCTCGCTCCTCACCAGCGCCAGTCCGTACAAGCTCTGGCACAGGCTCCGGCTCAATGTGTAACATCTGCACCAGCCACTGCATGCCCAGCCCCCTTGCTACTCCCGCCACATCACGCACACTCTCCAGATCCGGACCAGATTCATCTGCAGAGGAGACCCGAGCAGGATAGACCTGGTGATTATGGTGGCTTTACAGGAGATTACTGACAAGATTACAAAAACAGTGGGTGCAAAGATAGACACAGCTCTGGTGGAAATGCGTGACTTAAAATCCAAGAGGCTGAGGAGTAGGTCTCTGAGGGACACCGTCTACTTTACAAAGTAGATGAATTGACAACCAGGTGGGTGTTTTGACAGACAAACTAGACAACCTGGAGAATGCAGATGTAATTGTCGACTTGTCAGCATTCCATAGGACACTGAGGGTGAAGATGTGGTCAAGTACATGGAGACCTGGATCCCTGAATATATCAAACTTTCAAACAAAGTTCTACAACTTCAGTGATAAACACCGTGTCATGGTTGCATACAGACCTCTCAATACCATATCTGGTCCAACATTCTTTTATTATCTCTCTTTCTATGAAAGGGACCTGAACTTTACTGGAGACATGTGAGTATTTGCCCAATGTGGGCCAGTTTGTTCCAACCTTGGTTTGTAAATAGCCAGGTGAAAATGTTCAACCGTACCAAAAGGCCTTTTTTCCTAGGAAATGGTTTTCCTTCCACCCTCTGATCTCTTTTTGGATCAGTCTGTGGGCTCTTTGCATGTTTTTGGCATGAGTGCTTTTTTTTGTTTTTGCTTTCGTTTGCTCTATTATGTTCGGTTGTTGTAGTTCCTTTGTGTGTTGTGTTTCGACCAGGCATCTGGAAAATTACCAATAGCATCGTTTCATTTTAACGACATATTGTCCATAATGCGGTCAAAGATATTGACAAAGATGAGAAAAGAAAAAAATACATATTATATACCTACAAGAAACCAATTTAAACGACTTAAAACATTAAAAAAATACTAAATTTGGTTATAACATACTTCACTATTCACCATACAGGGGCAAACATAAGTGGGGCGTGGCCAGATTAATCTCGAGCAATTCTGTTAGCTGGCCATATTTATTCAAAATTTTGAGGAAATTTGAAATAGGTTATATAATAATGAAAAATATTGAGGCTCTTGGTCCACGATGGTCTCATATCAAGAATTAACATTAACGGTCAGTTGACTGACTCACTCACTTTGGAAAGAGGGGTGAGACAGGGTTGTGCTTGGTGCCCCCTTTTGTTCTCTTTGTACTTGAAACCATTGGCTCCACATAGACAATTGGAAACAAGTTATGGTTTGACAATTGATGGGACAGAACACAAAGTTCTACGCAGATGATGTCTTTATTATATTTAACCAAACCAAAAATGTCTATAGCCAATGTGATGCATTTCCTTCATGATATTGGTCCAATGTGTGGATACTAACAGAATGTACAAAACGTGACATTCTCTCTGTCGTTTAGAAAGAATCTCAAAATATATTTGGGTGTGGTCCTCCATAAAGAACCAGATAAAAACTATACTCTCCTTTTCTCCACTATAATGAACTTCCTTGAAAAATGTTTTTTTATGATTTCCCTAGATTTCTCTATCCTTTCCAGACTCTCCCGATTTCCATCCCTAACCAACGGTTTGATGAGTGGAATAAAACGGTCTCAAGATTTGTATGGCAAGACAGGAAACCTCAAATCCGGTTCAAAACTGTACAACAGGGGTGTCCAAACTTTTTTCACAGAGGGCAGCATTTTGAAACGTATACGGCGCAAAGAGCCACAGACAATATGACAATGAAGTGAATAATTCAACATTTTACATTCGACATAGTTTCGATGGGCCTCCACACCTTTTAATGCCACTTGGAACATTAATATTATGTTGATATAACATCAAGACGTTTGAATTTTTCCAATTTTACAGTAAAAAGTACTGTTTATTGTTGTTTGGGCCAACAGAGCAGGAAGCCTGAGGGCCAACAAAAATTGGTCTGAGGGCCATAGTTTGGACACCCCTGCTGTACAACTATCAGAGCATTGCTGTTTGACTCAGAATATGAAGTTCAATGGAAAAATATTGAGAATAATGTCGTGCCGGGGGTTCCTGTGCAGGCCTTACTGGCAGATGACAGACGGTTGTGTCATTTGGGGGAAGTTGAGAATCCCTGGGTAAAATCTGTGCTTACAGCATGGAAGGAGCTGATCAAAACATGCAAACAAGAGGTTACAATCTTAAACTGGTTGGTTTATGACCAAGGTTTTGTAAATAATAGAACTGACCTGAGATTCAAGGTCTGGATTACAAAAGGTATCAAAGTTTTGCAACAGATTGTAAAAGATAATCACATGAGAAGCTTTGAAAGCTTTTATTATAACCAAGAAATTAAGTAATGACCATTATAACCCTCTGACGGGAATTTTTATCATGGTGTATAAATCAGAACTTTCAAGGAGAATAATATCTAAATTATATCAATGCATTTCTAATCTGGACATCTACTCCACTAAATACACAAAAAACAAATGGGGAAAAAGGAAGTAACCTTGTTTTGACAGATGAAGTGTGTGTACAGGAGCACAAAGTCTTATCTTTGGAGGGAATTTAGCTGGAAAAATGTGTCACGTTTTTTCATAACACCATGTCAAAGTGCTCATTATTCTCATGGAAATGCTGGTGGAGAAACTGTGGCACCAGGGGGCAAACCACTATCACGTGTTTTGGGAATGTTCTGTTTCTCAGAAATATTGGACTGAAGTTCACAATTCACTGCGGACTGGTTTTGACATTGCCATTCCACCCGATTTTAGCACTATGTACTTGGGCCTCAGAACTCCTGCCATGGACACAATAGATACCTTTGGAATGTACTCCTGGTGGCTGGAAAAAAAGGCCATCACAAAGAAATGGATGACGCAAACCTTACAATCGAGGACTGGACTGACATAGGAACAGACATAAGACAAATGGAAAAAAGAGGTTCTGAATGTATTTGGAATTGGACAAATTTGACTGACTATGGCCTAAATGGGACTTTCAGTTTACTTCATTGTGCCATGATTGTGTTTCTTCTGTTGTTTAGTTGATGTCTATGTGTATTTTTATTCTGTTTCAGTTCTGTGTTTTTTATATATTATATATATTATATATATATATATATATATATAATTATAACCGTAAGCCAGTCAGTTTCTCGTTCTAAAGATGCTAATGCTAAAGCTTGTGTTCTCAGAGAGATGGGATGGGCCGCGTCCAGCAAGAGGAAGAGGGGAAGATCCTGAAAGCCATCACTCTATTCTGTTTTCCTGAGGGCATTAACTGGGCTCCTCTGACTGAATACCACAGGTACTACTGACCCCAGCATGTCCCCTGAATCCTGGCTGAACTGTGCTTCTGTGTTTCAGTGAGACCTTCTCCTTCGTCCTGACGGAGGTGGATGGCAGCAGAAGGAACGGCTACTGCAGGAGGCTTTTGGTCAGTGCTCTTCAGTGTCTGGGCACATCACAACAGTGAAGGCCAGGTTGTCCCAGACCGTTCTAAAAGGCTTCATGTTTAAGGCCCCACTCCCCCTTGAAGCCTGATGTCACACTTATACATACACTGGTGCCCATGTTGTAAACACACGCCGCGGTGTCTTTTGAACTGGGGGTCTCATGGCGCACACGCAGTCCGCTTCGCAGCGGTCCACTGCCTCGCACCGACCAGACTCATTTCTCAGTGAATATGAGTTGGATTGTAATAAATCCCACAGCACTGTCCCCTGACGTCTTCTTCTACAGTGTGTCAAACGCTTGCGCATCCTGCTAGAGCGCCACCTGGTGGCCGTTTGCCAGTAAAATCTATAAATGAACCGCGCCGTTGTACGGGCCGCAGGGTTCAAAGCGTGGGAAAAAGTAGCGGCTTGTAGTCTAAAAAGTACGGTAGTGATCGATCAGCGGCAATGCAGACTTTTCTGCATGTGGAGTGAGCTGGTCTGAACCAGACTGAACCCAGGACTGAACCAGACTGAACCAGGACTGAACCAGGACTGAACCAGGTCTGACTCACCAGGCACAGCACACCTAAGGATCACGAAAAGAAACCAAGGTCTGAACCAGGTCTGAACCTGGTCTGAACCAGGTCTGAACCTGGTCTGAACCAGGACTGAACCAGGTCTGACTGAACCAGGACTGAACCAGGACTGAACCAGGTCTGAACCAGGTCTGAACCTGGTCTGAACCTGGTCTGAACCTGGTCTGAACCTGGTCTGAACCTGGTCTGAACCAGGACTGAACCAGGACTGAACCTGGTCTGAACCTGGTCTGAACCTGGTCTGAACCTGGTCTGAACCAGGACTGAACCAGGACTGAACCAGGACTGAACCAGGACTGAACCAGGACTGAACCAGGACTGAACCAGGACTGTATTAGGCCAGAGCTTCTCAAAGTGTGGGGCGTGCCCGTTTGAGGGGGCGCGAGACGTTTGGGGAAATGTGCGCACATTATCAGTGAGAGAAAACGCCCAGTGCCAACAGAGAGTTCATCTCTAAATACAGAGAGCAGCGGAGGAGCGGGTCAGCCTGCCTCTGTGCCCCTCACACCCGTTTTCCGCGGGTTTAGAGTTTAGAGTCCCTCCTCCTTTTCTCTGCACGCTTCTGTCCTGGTCCTTGACTCCTCCCTTCCCTTTTCGGGTCGAGCTTTTAAACTTGCTCCGCTTCTGACCGCTCATTTGAATATATAAAGCATATCTGAAAACTGCCTGTGCATTTGCTTTCTTTTTCGCTTTGATCTTATGTGGTTTTCATGTTAAATGGAAAATATGGTGCAGCTTTGCGCAGAAAGCACTCTAAGTTGACGAGAAGTAAGGCAAGTGCGTCTTGAAATGCCTCATTCACCGCAGTGATGCGCCAATTCTGCGCAGTCCCACTGCAGACAGGTGACTGACCCGCCTGAAGAGACAGGGGGCAGTGAGGCTCTGTGTTGTGCCCTTTCTTTATCTTAATTGCACAAACCAAAGTAAGACTGAGAATTACACTGTAAATAAATGTTATTTAGCCCATTTAAACTCTTTATTTGTATTTGTTAGATCTGCTGTTAGAGTAATTCAAATCTTTGTTAAAAACCTACCTTTTCTCTCTGGCCTTTTGATATGAACTGACTCGACTCATTATTTTTATTAGCTTTATCTGCATTTTTTCTTTATTGTTTACAGTGGTCCCTCGCTCTACTGCGCTCCACCTATCTCGGCCTCGCTGTTTCGCTGATTTTTTTATTTTGGTGCTTTTTTTTTTGCAGCGCATTGTTTTCTGCGTCCTGATTGGCTAAGGGGCTGTATTTCAATTTATTAATGTAACGGCCAAAATCACAACAGTTGCCTCGAGGGGCTAGCTGTAGACAATTGTCAATCAATCTCCTCCGTACTGTGTCTCTTGTACAGTAACTACAGAGTGCGTTCAGCTTGCCGATTCATCTCTGGCAGTGTGACTGAAATGCTGTATGTCTGTAAGTTTTCTCCAACCCTGGCTAGGTTTATGCTTGACGCGTCCGCGAGGGGCCGCGCGGCAAAATGTCTTCATTTTTGACGACACGCCCCCTCGCTTGCTGTCCACGCAGACCTGATTTTCTGCGTCGGCGTCAGGGAAAAAATTGTAACGGACGGTTGTAATTGGACGGTTCTGCGCAGCAATTCATGGGATTTCATAGCAGCGAGCTCAGATTTCTACTGTTGACAACGCATGAAAGCGTGCAGACTAGAGATGCTGCCAACGTCTTCTCCGCTGCCCTCCGCGCGTCTCATTTGGGGGGTTTTGCAACCTTAAAACATTGATAATAATTGTAAGAAAAATAATACTGACTACTTTGCGGATTTCGCTTTGTGCGGGTTCTTTTTAGAACGTAACTCCCACGATAAGCGAGGGACCACTGTAAATGTATTATTGCACTATTCTGTAGTACAGCACTTTGGGCTTTTAAAGTTGTTTGTGTGCTTTATAGATAAACTTTGACATATAGTGAGCAGAAAGGAGCAGCAGATACACAGGATCAGCATTAAACCTTTAATTGCTGCCCAGCCATAATTATAGTTATAACGTGAGCACATCTTCTTGCAAATGCACCATCAAAGACTGTGACTGCAAGAGAACCCCCGTGCAAGAACGCCACTCCAACACAGTAGCCAGGGAGAAGCCGGGTGCAGTGTGAGCGAGGCGTCTCTAAATTAGACACCTGGCAGTGCCGGCACTGGACACAACTAGTCGGGGTTCTTGAAACGGCTTTAACACAAACAAGGAAATGTATTTGAAATCACAGCAGATACTTTTTAAGAGACGTCTGTAAACTGTGCATACTGTGTTCAGAGCCTTAAAGTATGTTTGTCCTGTAGCCCAGAGGTAAAGGAGCGCGTCCTCCAGAGGCTTACTGCATCATCAGCCGCCTGGCTTGCTTCGGACTCTTCTCCAAGGTAAACACAATGTCCCTCATGTCATCACTGAGAGCTCATTTCCAGTCTAAAGAGCTGCTCTTGTCTGACTGTAGGTGCCATTTGCTTTAGTGTTACATTAAAACACTAATAACGTTAAGCACTTTTTTGTATATCATTTTTTTCTGTATATACTCAGTCTATTTTATTCAGGTTTTTTTATTAGTCTATTTTATGCATGCCAAATGTTGCTATTCTTCTTCTTCATTGTTGTATGTTGCAGCTTAATGCTAAAGCAAGTTCCTAGTTTCTGACATTTGTTCATTACAATCAAACCTACTCTGATTCGGACTTCGAGAATGTCACTTGTTTGTTCTCAGTCCTCGCGGTGCTATATGTTAGCATCATTTGTCATACTGTGTGGTTATTGCAGCAAAAGTGTGTCTTTCACATGGAAGATCCGATCATGGGTTTGATAAGATTTCTAATTTGAATTGCTGAGGTTCCAACTTAGGGCAATAGCTCTCTTGAGATTTTGTTTAGTTTACCCCGTTAAAGGACACATATTATGCAAAATTGACCTTTTGGAGTGTTTAACCATGTTCTTCTTATTTTATTTGTTATTTTTTTCAATTCTAAATATAAACAAACAAAAAACAAAAAACCCGGCCTGGGAGCAAGAGCAAAATACATTAATCATAATCATAAATAATAACAGGAAGCTTTTTTATTTTATTTAAAAAAAACAAATCATAAAAGACAAATTATTTGTTGTGGACAACTGAAAAAAATTACACAGGGTTCATTTGTGACTCTAGCTCGAGTCCTTATTCACCTTATTCCGGAAGCCCCTGTGGGTGCCGCCATTGCAACTCGTCCTCCTTCCAGTGTATTATTAATTTACATAGGCCTGCCTACCTCGAGAGAAAATAAGTTCTACACAGACTAAAAAGTCGTTTTTGAGCCGCCCAGGGAATAGGTGCATTGCTGACTTGTTGAGTCACATGAACATTGGTTATTTTACACAAATCGATCTACTTTAGAGCATTTTTTTCGCAGCAAGACTTCTCTCGTTCTCCATTTTACCCAATTAGGCCCGAGCCAAAGGACGAGAATCGTCCCAGACGAGGGACTTATTAAAATTGTATATGGGGGCCGTAAAAATTGCAAAAATAGAGTAGTAAACAAGGACAAATATGCCCGTGAGTGGTATAAAAAATGTGAACTTTTTTTTTTGAGTGAAGAAAAATGTTGAAAGATGGCTCAGTAGGCCACCTCAATGATTAGTTAACTTGGCGCCAAAGGGGGCCCGACCACAAAAAAAGACATAGTAAAAATATGACGCTCACTCAAAAAAATAGTTCATGTGAGGATATGTAAAAATTGATATCATGACCCCGCCTTAAATCATACAGGAAGTCGGCCATATTGGATCGAACAAGGCGCTGACAAAAGTGCACCTCGTCGTACTTTTGGCATCTGCTCATACAGTTTTCATCGAAAACGCTTCAAATTTGGACACAAATAAGACATAAAACCCTTGAGCAATTAAATGTTATACATTTGAAGCTGTTGTAGCAAAATGTTTTTGCTACAATTTTTTTATTTGCTGCCGTTTGCTCATACAAAGTCCAAATTGCATCAAATTTCAAACAATTTTCAAAACCCTTTCCCCTAAACTTACTTGAAGTGAAACAAAGGGGCAAAAATATTTAGTTTTTGGAAATTATGTCAAATTTGGCTAAAAAAAAAATCAATTTTGGTGTCCCGATCAAAAAAGTTATTGAGACGCATATCATAATTCTTATGGCATAGCCTTAGTAATGGCAGAAACCTCCCCTATGTTGTTCCAAAATTGTATCAAGAATTTCCAAAACATTGCCTTATGGATGGGGACCACAACATTTAGTTCTTCCAAAATGTAAAGCATGTTTCACAAAAATCGGTATTTACATGCCGATCAAAATATCCAATCAGACCCATGTCATTTTTCTTACGGTTTAGCCGTAGCGATAGAAACCTCCCATGTTATTACAATGGGTGTTTACACAGGTTTACACTTCTTACGTTTACAAACTCATCCTTGGGCGTTAGCCCAACCAAGCTTAATTTGGGGGAAATTATCTTGAGGAGTGGGGCATCCAAAGTATCAAAATTGTTGTTATCAATATGATGTTCTTTGTGCGGCGCAGCCGCAAACCGTTCCCAAAATATCGACATTTTCAGTACACAATAATGCCCCTATTTGTAAAGCAAAGGAGAGAAGGCGCCCCCTCCTCATGCTTTGCGTGGCGGCGTGGTGAGGTTCGATCATTACCGCTTGCGGCTGTTGTTGTTATTATTTTTCCTTGAACCGCCACCTTAACATGGTGGATGGGTTTGAGTGCCCGAATGATCCCAGGAGCTATGTTGTTAGAGGCTTCAGAATCAGAATCAGAATCAGAAAGAGTTTATTGCCATTGTCAATGAACAAAATTCAAAAACGTAGGAACTTGTCTCGGCCTTAAGGTGCAACATAAAACACTGAGCAATAATAAAACAACATATATTCAATCAAAAAAGGGGCATGCATTAGGACACAATTTAAAATTACTATACAATAAAAATAAAAATAGGCATTTCTATGTACACAAGAGTTACAGTTAGATTTACAATTTTGAGTGCAGAAAGTGACAGTGCAGTGAGTGGTTGAATATTGCTGTTAAAGTGACAGGTGTTTTGAAGTGTTCATGAGTCCAACAGGCAGAGGGAAAGAAACTATTCTTGTGGCGGGAGGTTCTGGTCCGGATGGACCGTAGCTTCCTGCCTGAGGGGAGTGGTTCAAACAGACCATGTCCAGGGTGAGAAGGGTCAGCTGTGATCAGACCTGCTCGTCCCAGAGCCCTGGAGACGTACAGGTCCTGCAGAGATGGAAGTCTGCAGCCGATCACCTTCTCAGCAGAACGCACAATGCGCTGTAGTCTCTGTTTGTCCCTGGCTGTGGCTCCAGCGTACCACACGGTGATGGAGGAGGTGAGGATGGACTCAATGATGGCCGTGTAGAACTGCACCATCATCTGCGCTGGCAGCTTGGCTTTCCTCAGCTGCCGCAGAAAGTACATCCTCTGCTGGGCCTTCTTGATGAGGGAGCTGATGGAGGGCTCCCACTTGAGGTCCTGGGTGATGGTGGTGCCCAAGAAGCGGAAGGAGTCCACGGTGGTGATGGGGGGAGTCTGTCATGATGAGGGGGGGCTGGGGGGCTGTGGCTTTCCTGAAGTCCACGATCATCTCCACTGTCTTCTGGGCGTTGAACTCCAGATTGTTACCGCTGCACCAGGACACCAGCCGGTCCACCTCCCTCCTGTAGACAGACTCATCCCCGTCCGAGATGAGCCCGATGAGGTGGGTGTCGTCCGCAAACTTGATGAGTTTTACGGAGTCGTGGCTGGAGGTGCAGCAGTTTGTGTACAGGGAGAAGAGCAGAGGGGAAAGTACACAGCCCTGAGGAGCTCCGGTGCTGATAGTCCGAGTGTCTGAGACATTCTTCCCCAGCCGCACGCACTGCCTCCGATCCGTCAGGAAGTCAGTGATCCACCTGCAGGTGGAGTCAGGCACGTTGAGCTGGGAGAGCTTGTCCTGGAGCAGAGCAGGGAGGATGGTGTTGAAAGCAGAGCTGAAGTCCACAAACAGGATCCTGGCGTAGGTTCCCGGGGAGTCCAGATGCTGCAGGATGAAGTGGAGTGCCAGGTTGATGGTGTCGTTCACAGACCTGTTGGCTCTGTAGGCGAACTGCAGGGGGTCCAGCAGGGAGGAGGTGAAGGACTTGAGGTGGGGAAGGACCAGGCGTTCAAATGACTTCATGACTACAGACGTCAGCGCCACAGGCCTGTAGTCATTAAGTCCAGTGATCCGGGCTTCTTGGGGACAGGGACAATGATGGCAGACTTGAAGCAGGCTGGGACATGGCATGACCCCAGGGAGGTGTTAAAAATGTCTGTGAAGACAGGGGTTAACTCTCCTGCGCAATGTCTTAATGTAGCGGCAGAGACGCCGTCTGGTCCAGCAGCTTTTCGGGGGTTGGATTTCCGAAATAGCCTGCGAACATCCTGTTCCTGAACTGAGAGGGGTGGTGGGGGAGGTGGGGGTGACCAGGTTTTGGTTTGGCTGAGGTGGCCACCGTGGGGGAGGGGGTGGTCACATCAAACCTGGAAGTAGAAGGTGTTAAGTTGCTCAGCCAGTTTTCGATTGTCTGCAGCAGGGGGGCTCGGGGCTTGTGGTTGGTGAGGAGCCGGAGCCCCCTCCACACGGAGGCGGGGTTGTTGTCAGAGAACTGCTGCTTCAGACGCGTATTGTACTGTGATCTCGCTCGAGAAACCCCATTGCTAAATCCATACTTTGCGTCTTTGTAGCGCCCCATGTCACCAGCCCTGTGCGCTGCCTCCTTCTGCTGCCTTAACTGCCTCAGTTTTGGAGTGAACCAGGGTTTGTCATTGTTGAAAGTGACTTTGGTTTGTGTTGGTATGATGCTGTCCTCACAGAATCGAATGTATGACGTCAGTGTCCGTGTCCTCATCCAAACTCTCTGTGGCAGCTCTGAAAACCTCCCAGTCTGTAATGTCCAAACATGCACGTAGCTCCTCCACTGCCTCATTGGTCCACTTCTTAGAGGTCCTCACTGCAGGTTTGGAGAGCTTCAGCCTCTGCCTGTACGTGGGGATCAGGTGAACCATGGCGTGATCTGAAAAGCCGAGAGCAGCGCGAGCCACGGCGCGGAAGGCGTTACTAACTGTTGTGTAGCAGTGATCCAGCGTGTTCTGCTCTCTGGTCGGGACTTTAATAAACTGTCTGTACTTTGGTAGTTCGTGGCTGAGATTCCCCTTGTTAAAATCCCCCAGGATAATACACAAGGAGTCCGGGAAGGTCCGCTCCACACTCAGGATATGGTCCGCGAGCATGCGCTGTGCCACGTGCACGTTTGCGCTCAGTGGGATGTAAACAGCCAGAATGAATGAGGTGAACTCACGTGGAGAGTAGAATGGTTTTGCAGTTAATAAAGAGATATTCCAGATCAGGAGAGCAGTGTTTGGAGATCACAGTCACATCTGAAGACCAGGCGTTGTTGATGTAAAAACAGACTCCTCCGCCGCGTGTTTTACCCCCGGAGAGACCCTTATGACGATCCGCACGAAAGAGGCAAAACCCCTCGAGCTGCACGGCGCCGTCCGGGATCGGCTCACTGAGCCACGTCTCCGTGAAGCACAAAACAGGAGATGAAGAAAAGTCTCTGTTTCGTCTCATCAGCAGCGCCAGTTCGTCCATTTTGTTGGAGAGTGAGCGAACGTTGGAGAGAAAATCCCAGGTAAGGGCGTCCGTGTACCGCGTCTCCTGAGCCGTACGAGGACCCCTGCACGTTTTCCTCGCCTGCGGCGTCTCACTCTTTTTAGCCAAAAGAAGGGCTAATTCCGCAGCAGAAACTAAAAAAACTGGAACTAGGTCCGTAGGAGTTGTTGTTCGGAAGGACAAGAGCTCTTCACGGGTGTAAGAGCACGCAGACACACAATTTACGAGGCCCTGGAAGGGAATACAAGAATAACAAGGCCAGTTACATATCCAGGATTGGCGTTACTGGGGCCCCATTCTGGAGCCAGGCCTGGGTGTTCGACAGCGAGCATCTGTCTTTCCCCACTGGGCCTGGCCGGGCACGGCCCGAACAAGTGACTTGGGGCTGTCCCCCTGTGGATCCACCACATGTGGGAGGATCCATATGGGGCCGATGCAGAGAGATCTGGGTGGCAGTCGACGGCAGGGGCCCCGACAAACTGCTCTCCGGACACAGAAGCTGACTCTGGGGACATGGGTCGTCACCTCGCTGGAGGCGAAAGAGGTTGAGCTTGTACAGGAGCTTGAGCAGTACCGACTAGATATAGTCGGCCTCACCTCCACGCACAGTTCGGGCTCTGGAACCTATCTCCTGGAGAGGGGCTGGACGCTCCACTTTTCTGGCAGTGCCCGCAGGGAGAGGTGACGGGCTGGCTTGGGCTTACTTATAGCCCCACAGCTCAGCCTCCACATGTTAGAGTTCCTCCCAGTGAAAGAGAGGATCGCATCCCTACGCCTTCGGGGTGGGGACAGGTGTCTCACTGTTATTTGCAGTGCAGAGTACCAGGCCTTCTTGGAGTCCCTGGGAGGGGTACTGGACAGTGCACCAAACTGGGGACTCCTTTGTTCTACTGGGGGACTTTAACGCCCACGTGGGAAACCTGGAGAGGGGTGATCGGTAAGAACGGCCTCCCCAATCTGAATCGAGCAGTGTTCAGTTTGACTTCTGTGCTAGTCACGGATTGTCCATGACGAACACCATGTTCAAGCACAAGGTTGTCCATCAGTGCACGTGGCACCAGGACATCCTAGGCCAGAGATCAATGATCGACTTTTTTGTTGTCATCTGACCTCCGGCCATGTCTTGGACACTTGGGTGAAGAGATGGGCAGAGCTGTTAACTTATCACCACCTGGTGGTGGAGTTGGACCCGGAAACCGGACAGACTTGGCATGCCCAAGCACATTGTGAGAGTCTGTTGGGAATGTCTCGCGGGGCCCTCTGTCAGTAGGGTCTTCAACTGACACCTCCGGGAGAGCTTCTCCCAGATCCTGGCTGAGGCTGGGGACATTTAGTCCAGGTGGACCATGTTCTCGACATTCATTGTAAATGCGGCTGCTCTGAGCTGTAGTCGTAAGGTCTTAGGTGCCTGTCGCGATGGCAACCCCCAAACCTGGTGGCGGACACCGGAAGTAAGGCTGAAGAAGGCCTATCAGGCCTTTTTTGGCTTGTAGGACTCCTGAGGCAATTGACGGGTATTGGCACGCCAGGCATACCGCAGCTTCTGCTGTCACAGAGTCAAAAACATGGGCTGGGAGGAGTTTGGGGAGGCCATTGAGGAGGAATCCAAATAAATTCTGGCAAACCGTCCGGCGCCTTCTCCAACACTGTTTATGGTGCGGGTAGAGACTAGTTGACCTCGAAAGGAGATGTCATTGGACGGTGGAAGGAATACTTTGAGGACCTCCTCAACATTAGTGCCACGTTTTCAGAAGAGGAAGCAGAGACTGGGGAGTCGGTGGCTGACTCGTCCATCACCCAAGCTGAAGTCAGGCAGGGCTCTGGCATGGATGAGCTCCGCCCTGAGTATCTAAAGCCTCTGGATGTTGTAGGACTGTCTTGGCTGACACGTCTCTGCAACATCACGTGGCGGTCGGGGACAGTGCCTCTGGACTGGCAGACAAGGGTGGTGGTCCCTCGGTTCAAGAAGGGGGACCAGAGGGTGTGTTCCAACTACAGAGGGATCACACTCCTCAGCCTCCCTGGTAAGGTCTATTCCAGGGTACTGGAGAGGAGAATCCGACCGATAGTCGAACCTCGGATTCAGGGAGAAGCAGAGTGGTTTTCGCCCTGGTCGTGGAACACTGGACCAGCTCTATACTCTCCATCGGGGTGCTCAAGGGTTCATGGGAGTTTGCCCAACCAGTCCACATGTGCTTTGTGGATCTGGAGGCTTTCGACCGTGTATCTTGTGGTGTCCTTTGGGGAGTGCTCCGGGAGTATGGGGTCCGGGCCCTTTTGCTCAGGGCAGTCCGGTCCTGTATGACCGGAGCAGGAGCTGTGTTTGCATTGCCGGCAGTAAGTCAGACCTGTTCCCAGTGCGTGTTGGACTCCGCCAGGGCTGCCCTTTGTCACCGGTTCTGTTCATTGTTTTTATGGGCAGAATTTATAGGTGCAGCCAGGGGTCGGAGGGTGTCAGGTTGGGGACCACAGGACCTCATCTCTGCTGTTTGCAGACAATGTTGTCCTGATGGCTCCATCAAACCTGGACCTGCAACATGCACTGGACTGTACAAAAGGGTCCGGCAGACCCATCAGCCGCAGCAGTCGCCTCATCGCACTAACTCCTGAGTTCGAGCCAGCGCAGCGGGGGAAGTCATCCGCATAGGTGGGCAGCTCCACCATTGTGAGGATCTGTCCGATTCCGACCTCCACCCGCTGGTCCTGGATCCAATACACCCTGTCACCCTCTTTCTCATCCAGGACTTTGTTCACCGCTTGCTCCATCCTGGGCCCGAGAGGGTCTTTGCGGAGCTCAGGCGTGCTTATTGGGTCCTGAAAGGCAGAGAATCGGTGCGTTAGTAGTGAGCGGGGCATCCAGTAGTGGGCGCTCCCGTCTTACCATAATAATCGTGCTTTAGGATGTCCCCTTATTCTTTCCTTTATGTTTTGCATGACGTGCCTTGTGACATCCTTATGCATTATATGTGCTTTAAAGCGCGTGCCCGCTCTTCGTACGTTTTAGTATTATTGTTGTCGGGGTTCAGTGAACCGCGTTAGCAACCTGTGTGCACCTGTTCAGTTCAATAAAGCTCCTGAACCCTTCTTTGTGTCTCTTCGTGCTTTCCATCGGTCCCGTTATCTGTCCGGGCCTCAAGTGGTGCTCTGGCCGGCACTCCAGAGCAGTGACAGCTAAAAAACCCAAACCAGTGCCTCACAGTCCAGAGAGTCCGGGAACGTCTCCCCAACAGGACGGTTTGTAGCGAGTGTGAAGCAGCTGGGATGAGAATCAGCACCTCCAAATCCGAGGCCATGGTTCTCAACTGGAAAAAGGTGGCTTGCCCTCTCCAGGTGGGTGGGGAGTCCTTGCCCCAAGAGGAGGAGTTTAAGTATCTTGGGGTCTTGTTCACGAGTGAGGGAAGGATGGAGCGTGAGATTGACAGGCGGGTCACTGCAGCGTCTGCAGTGATGCGGTCGCTGCATCGGACCGTTGTGGTAAAGAAGGAGCTGAGTCCAAAGACAAAGCTCTGGATTTACCGGTCAATCTACGTTCCTACCCTCACCTATGGTCATGAGCTTTGGGTAATTGACCGAAAGGACAAGATCGCGGATACAAGCGGTCAAAATGAGTTTCCTCCACAGGGTGGCTGGGCGCTCCCTTAGAGATAGGGTGAGGAGCTCAGTCACACGGGAGGAGCTCGGAGTAAAGCCGCTGCTCCTCCACGTCGAGAGGAGCCAGCTGAGGTGGGTCTGGCATTTGTTCTGGATGCCTCCTGGGCGCCTCCCTAGGGAGGTGTTTCGGGCATGTCCCGCTTAAAAGAGGCCACAGGGAAGACCGAAGACACGCTGGAGGGACTATGTCTCTCTGCTGGCTTGGAATGCCTCGGGATCCCCCCGGAGGAGTTGGAGGGAGTCTGGGAGTCCTTGCTAAGACTGCTGCCCCCGTGAACAGTTTATTTTTTTTGTCTTGCTCTTGTCATGTTTGTTTTTGTGTTTGTACCTTTCAAAAATAAATTAGTATGTATGTATGTATGTATGTATGTATGTGGTGACGGAATACTTTTATATAGAGAATATTTACAAATAAGGAGTTTGATTGATGAAAATCATAAATAGTTTGAAATTTTGATTTAATAATTTCACTTTCTTTGTTTTAAATGGTCTTTTAGAGTCAGATTAGTCCAGAAAACTATTGCTCTTATCAATTTTGTCTTCGTTCAATCTTTTCTGTCAGATTTTTGACGAGGTGGAGAAGCGGCGTCAGATCTCCATGGCGATGATCTACCCGTTCATGCAGAAGCTTCGCGAGGCCTCGTTCCCCGCTCCAGGAAACACAGTGGAGATCAAGAGCTTCATCCCAGAGTCGGGCACAGAGGTCAGTGTCACCTCTGTTCTTGAGCTGTTCTGAGGAGTGGGCGGGAGCATACAGCTACATTAAACAGAATCACTGAAACACCATTCGAAATGACCTCTGCAACAAACCAATGCATTTGAGGACCTGAAGTTGTATTTAGCTTAATTCTTCTCTGAGCCTCTGAGACCACAAAAAAGTCGCAGTAAAAATATGATATGATATCTGAAGTACATTTTTTACTTGTTTTAAAATTATCTTATGACCCCACCCTAAACCCCACAGGGAGTTGGCCATTGTGGGCGGAAATCTCATGCTTTTTTATTTTCACCTTGGATTTTCAGTCAAAAGGCTTGAAAATGTCTCAAAATTAACTACGCCCATGTGCGATTATAGGTAATTCTTTTGATTTTTGATACAATTCCAAATGTGGCCGTGCTAAGCTCGTTAACGAAAATTGTTATTTAAGTTATTTAAATTAAAACTTATATGAGAGGTCCTATTTCACGGCACGAATGAATGGGATGAAAACATTTCCTTCTTCATTAACAATTCAAATTTGGCTCACTTATTCTCCACATCACACTGAACATAGAAACCAATGGGGGCATAACTCCCCCAAACCGTGCGGTCGTGAAAATTTAGTAGTACAAAGTTGGTACTGTTTGTGAGGGAGGGGTGATGTATGCGGGGGGATTAGAGGTGTGCTCTTCGCGGTGGCTTGTACCCCGTGGTCGCAAGGGGGACGAGGACCTTTATTTCTGCGCGCAGCTTTAATTTTTAAAAAGTATATTTTTTGCTCACAAACCACCCCAATTTCGACCCCCTGAACTTTAACGAAAACTGAAACGTTTTTGACCCAAAATTCAGGATCGATGAAAAACATTGTTTTTTTTTGTGTCTAAAAAAAATAATGACGCAAAATGACTCTCTAGCGCCCCCTCAAATTTCGAAAAACATTACGGCAATGACGTACCTTTTCCATCCTAGACTTATGAAAATGATCCCACCCCAATTTTTTCAACATTTTCCACCTCATACATTATTTTTTTCCACTTTGGATTTTCAGTCAAAATACTTGAACATTTGTCACAATGAACTACATCCATGTGCAATTAGATTAATTATTTTTATTTTTATTTTCAATTCCAAACGTGGGTATGGCAAGCTCGTTAACAAAATTGCCATTTTTTAAAAAGTGTTATAACTTTGGTATCTCTTACATGAGATGTCCTATGTCCCGGCACGAATATACGTTTTGTGCAATATGATGAGCTTAATGCAATGATATACAATATATATAGCTGTATTTTACAAAGGTGTAAAATCGCAAAAATCAGTTAGTTAACAAGAAAAAAATTAAAAGTCCACCTCAAAAATCAATTAACATGGGGCCAATGGGAGCCAGACGCCCAAAAAAGTTGCAGTCAAAATGACGCTCACTACTAAAAATAGTTAATGTGAGGACATGTAAAAAATTATATTATGACCCCGCCCTAAATCATACAGGAAGTTGGCGATGTCGGATCAAACACGGCGCTGACAAAAGTGCACCTTGTCATACTTTAGGCATCTCCTACAGGTGTCATCACAAGACACAAAACCCATGTGCAATAAAATGTTATCAGTTTGAAGCTGATACGCCTCCAGGTGTGGTCATAGTGAATTAAAAAAAAAAAAACGCAAGTTTGGGGGGAAAAATCGAAACCTACGTTTCTTAAAAAAAATAAAACAATTTATTGGAAAATGTTACTGGATTGTTTGTGAAGATTTCCTAGTTGAATGCAATGATATGCAAGTAAAGTGGCGAGCTAATAAAATGGCTCCCTAGCGCCCTCTCCAAATAAGATTTTTAAAAATTTATAAAATACAATCTATTTGTTGTAGACAACAGAAAATGTTTCTGTTCATTTGTGACAAGGCACGAGTATCATCTCAGCAAGGGACATATTAAAATTGTATCTGCGGGCTGAGTCCATATTGAAGCAGCAGAAACGGGAACATGGACTTGTGATATGATTTCTGATATGGAAAGTTGATGGTCGAGTGGTTAAGGCACAGCACACGTATGCCAGGCCGCGGTGTCGTGAGTTCGATTCCTGACTCCCGACAATTTACTGTAGGCCCTCTCTTCTCTTTCATCGCCCATTTCACACTACTTTCCTGTCAATAAAGGACAAAATCTAAAAAAAAAAAAATTTGGATCAAAGACCTGTTTGCTGTCGTTGCTATAATATTATCTCACTATTTTTATAGTTAGTTTAGTGTGAATAAAATATTATTTTAGTGAATAGTCAAGCTTGTGCATTCTGTTTGTATTGGCAGTGCCCAGCTCTTCACTCACATTAGTGTGGACACAGGGTTTTGGGCTGTCAGAGCCCACAGCAGCTTCACTCTGTCAAGTTCATACTTTATTACACTCTGACCTGTGTTTTCACCTGTGGCCCCTGGTCTGTCCAGGTTTGCACTGGTTTCTATGTTTTCCTCACAGAGCATCATCACTGAAGTTTGTTTTCTTGTTGTTCACTCCACATTAGCGCTACACTTAGCACATGTCTAACACCCACAAAACCTCTCCTTTCTTTCCTAAAACCACAAGTCTCCTTCCCCGCTCATAACTCCCTGCTCAAGTCAAGTCTGTAAAGTTTTGTGAATCGGCACCATAACTCCATGGTCGGCACTGACGCTCCAGGAGAACGGGGAAGGGGCGGCTGCAGCAAAGTACTGTTGGACTCATAGTTCTGGCAACAAAAATCGATTGGAAATTAATAAATATACATTCGAGAGGAGCCAGCTGAGGTGGCTCGGGCATCTGTTCCGGATGCCTCCCGGGCGCCTCCCTAGGGAGGTGTTTCGTGCATGTCCCACCGGGAGGAGGCCCCGGGGAAGACCCAGGACACGCTGGAGGGACTATGTCTCTCGGCTGGTCTGGGAACGCCTCGGGATCCTCCCGGAGGAGTTGGAGGAAGTGTCTGGGGATAAGAAAGTCTGGGAGTCCCTGCTTAGACTGCTGCCCCCGCGACCCGGCCCCGGATAAAGCGGAAGAAGGTGTCGTCTGCGTAATTGTGATAGGACACATTCTCGCTGCGTATCAACTGAGCCTAACGGAAGCATGTAGAGGTTGAACGGAAGGGTCCCAGGATTGACCCTTGGGGCACCCACAGGTCAGGGGCATCTGGTCTGAGACACAGTTACCAATTTCGACAAAGAACTTCCTGTCTTCCAGATAGGACTTTAACCAGTTTAGGGCAAGTGCCAGTGATGCCCACCCAGTCCTCTAGTCTCTGTAAGAGGATCCCATGATCGACAGTGTCAAAAGCAGCACTCAGATCTAACAGAATTAAGACTGAGGCTTTGCCCGCGTCAGTGTTCAGGTGGATGTCATTTGTCACCTTGACAACAGCAGTCTCAGTGCTGTGATGAGGTCTAAAACCTGACTGAAAACATCAAATGAGTTGTTTATTAAGAGGAAATCAGTGAGCTGTTGGTAAACAACCTTTTCAAGGACTTTGCCCCAAAATGGCAGATTAGAGATGGCGCCGGTAATTACTCAGTACTGCGGCATCAAGACTGCTCTTCTTTAGGAGAGGCTTTATGACCGCAGTTTTCAAAGACATTGGGAATGTTCCATATTGAAGCGACATGTTAACTATTTGAGTGAGTGGTGCTAACAAACTGTTCAGCACAGACTTTAGAAATCTGGTGGGTAACACATCGAGGCAGCATGTAGATGAACTCAGGCTGGTGATGATCTCCTGGACAGTTTTGTCAGTTACAGGTGCAAAGTGAGTCAGCTCTAAGTGTGTAGGTGGTTTGAGGGTTATTTTTTGCATTGTAGAATTGATAGCATTTTTAATGCCTGAACTGTCATTAAAGAATAATGCAAACTCATTACACTTGGATGTGGAAATGAGTTCTAACGGCAGCTGAGCTGGAGGGTTTGTTAATCTGTTTACTGTGGCAAACAGGACACGCGAGTTGTTACTGCAGCTTCCAATTATTTCAGAAAATATCCTTCCCTAGTTCTACATAAAATGAGGTTGTACATGTACAACTTCTCTCTGTTAATCTCTTTCTGAACCTGGAGCTTTGACTTGCGCCATTTTCGTTCGGCCCGACGGCACTCCCTTTTCTGTGCCCTGACCGAATCATCATTTCTCCATGGCGCCTTCTGCTTATTTTTAACAATTTTAGCCTTCATAGGGGCAATGGTGTCGAGAACATTCAAAACACTAGATGTAACAGAGTTCAACAAATCATTTACATTAGAACATGAGACATTTTCAAAGTTTATCATTTCCATAAACAGTTTTCCCGTGCTGTCATTTATGTGTCTCCTCCGGACAACTGCAGGACCAGCTGGTGGTTTGGAAAAACAGACAGGTCAAAGAAGACACAGAAATGATCAGAACAGGCAACATCGACCACATTGACGTTTGAAATATTAACCCCTTTTGTAATTAGAAGATCTAGAGTGTGCCCTCTGCTGTGGGTGGGGCCACTCACGTGTTGAGTAAGACGAAAGTTTCAAGGACAGCATGAAGCTCTTTAGCGTTTCTGTCACAAATATTATCAACATGAACATTGAAATCCTGTTATACCAACCATCAAAGTCTGTGCATACAAGTGAAAGCATCTCAGTAAAATCATCAAATAAAACTTTTGCAGTGCTGAGGAGGCTTGTATAAAACAATGAAGAGAATGGATGGAGACTGTTTTAGCTCAATTTTAAAGGGCTACATACTCAAATGTTGAAAACACCCAAAGGACAACCTGTGGGTAACTATTTCATCTCTAACAAAAGCACACACCTCTCCCTTTTTGTTTTCTCGTGTTTCAGATTCAAACATAAGGTTGGTGGAGCAGACTCTATTAGAACTAAATTTCCTGTGTTTTTGTCAAGCCATGTTTCAGTTAAAAACATAAAATCAAGATTATAAGAAGAAATAAAATTATTAATTAAGAATGATTTGTTACATAAGGATCTGACATTTAGCACAGCAAGTTTCAGCTAGTTTCAGTGGAGACTGGGCGTTATCTTTTTACAGGGAAAAGAAAATTTTTCTCAGATTGGGCTGAGATCGCATGTTTGTCCCATCTGTGTGATGTTACTACAGAAATAGCACATAGGGGAGGCTGTTTTACACAGGGCCCCGGGTTGGTTTGATTTTTAATATGACTATAAGTCCCGGCAACGCTGAGACCACAGTGCATCTCAGCTATGGGTTTTAAAAGCAAAAATAAATAAGGAAAGGGGCTGAAGCAAGCAGGAGCAAGCCGGGAAGCGTCTGCACTCTTCGGAAGCAGGAAGAAGAAGAAAGAAAATGTGAGTGCAGATGGATTTTTAAGTGTTCAACTTCCTTGTCATATCAGTGGTATTTTTGAGGGTTACGCTCTAAAGTTTACTCTGTACTAGAGTTTTTTTGTTTGGACCACTATGACCGACCTTCTCACACCACCACAACACCTGTCCTAAACCACAGATCAAGTCAACCTCTTACTTTCGCACTAGCTGGAAAGAAGGGCAACCACTGTTCCTCTCCAGCTTCACTCTGAGCTCTTGGTATTTCTCTAGTCACTTGTATTATCTACATCAGCCACCACGGCTTTCTTTTGCTGTTTATCCACCACCACAATGTCTGGTTGTTTGCCATCATCATTCTGTCAGTCTGTATCTGGAAGTCCCACAGGATCTTGGCCCGGTCATTCGCGACCACCTTTGGGGTGTTTCCCACTTTGACCTTGGGTTTCCAGTCCATACTCACAGTCCATGATATCTAATAGAATTTGCTCCCATTTCCATGAGCAGAACTCAAACATATAAAACATTTTCCATCCATCCAT
>BJKM01001114.1:0-96659 GCA_015082035.1 Chaenogobius annularis
CTCATGCCGTTGTTTGCTCATCCAAATTCATTGCCTGAATAATTAGAAAATGTGAATACTTGAAAAAGTGAGTAGTTTAAATTTGCGTTGAAGACGTCGCTTTTAAGAGATTAAGTTTACAGGATACATTTTGAAGACGAGAACTCGTCTGGTACTCTCATTGGGTTCAAATGTAATAAGTAATGTAATAAATGTAATGTATTCGCCTATTTTATGTTTTAGATCACCCTGTTAAAATATGAATTGAATTCTTGCTTCATAATAACATGTTTATGAATGTTATTATTAGAAGATAAATATCTCTGCCTATCAATTCATTAGTCACTGTATTTTTTGCTTTTTTACTAATGCAGAGGCACAAAGAAGCTGATGTTGAAAATGAAGCTGACGACGCTGAAGACTACGCTGACGACTTGCTTAAAATGGCAAGTTTGTGTGATACTTTATTTGGGTTGATTGGCAAGTGCTCTAACAATAAGAATCTATTTGTTAATTTAATTTTGAGAGCATGGCTAATTTGCATAGTAAGCAAAATAGTGCGTTTATATTTTGGATGTTACATTACGAAGTAAACTGTAATCTATATGTATTGGAAAAAAGTGGATTAAATTGCTCTTTATGGGAAGAGAGCTAATAGCTACTTTTACTGTTGCCTAACATGGATTGATATATATTTTCTGCTGAATGCCTTTATTTTAATCCTTTATAAATGTACTGCTTTTTATTATGTGATCTCTATATATTTTTTGCTTAGTTGTCATTGTTTACTCCTCATTTAATTTTCGAATCCATTTTAATGTGGCTTATAAAAAAAATATTTAGTTTCTTTTCCATCGACCAGGAGGACAACAGTTGACTCTAACAATGATGACACTGAAGCCTGAAGCTGACCTGAGTGGTGCCAACAGTGAAGAAGAGCTTGAAGAGGTGAAGAAGAAACTTCCCTTCATTCAATTGGGTCATAACATAAAACATTCTCAATCCATCTTGGGTTTCAGACACAACATTCTACAGGCCAGTAATATTTCATGCAGACGTAAAATGCCAATTTTTGTTGTAAGAAGTTAATAAATCTAGTCACTAGTAGAATTTGGTGTAAAATCTAAAAGGTAAATTAACAATTTAATCTGACAAAGTACAATGTGATCAATAGGGGATTCTGGCTCTTGCCCATCTGAGATTATGACATCACATTCTAGAATCTGAAAACTAGTAATTGGTTGTTTTCAGATTCTAGAATAGGATGATGTCATGACCTCACATATGGACAGTACCTGAGTATTTATTTTTGTAACTAGATTTTAGTAATATCAGTATATTACAATTAAAATCTTAATTTTGATCAAATACATTTTTAGTTTAGTTGTAATGTCATCTGAAACTCAGCAATTGGTTAAGTTAATTTTACCTGTTAAACATGATTGGCCCTTGAGAATAGTGTGATGCCCTCTGACCCCCATCAATAATCCATACATTTAATAGATCTCAATCAAAATCCTGTCCAGCATCCATAGCTATACATTTGCAAAAACAGTCTAAAAAGTTAACAAGAAATCTGAGCAAGTCGATGAACTGCTGTGTATCTACTCGTAAAAATATGTGTCACTCTATTGTGCCAAAATATGTTTTTAATGAACAAAATTTTAGCGTCTGAAAATATCTGTCTCATGCATAGATTTTCAGATGATAAATATAAAATTTGGCATTTATTAAAACGTTATCTGATCTTATAGTGTGATAGTAGTTTATTTGGTTGTTCCCTAGCTATTTTGTGTACTTTTTTTTATAATGACTTTTTTACTCTCTATGGACGATGAAGGCATTATTTTCTAAACTCTTATCACTGAGCTACTGCACAATTCCTATTAGATTTGCAATCTGACAAACATTTTTCTGCTAGTTTCAGAAAGAAGTGCCCCTTTTTTAACTTAAACCACTGTTAAAAGACTGAACATGAATTTGCGGAGCCCCAATTCCCCCAAAAATACTGTGCAATATTTAGTTTGATCGCAATATTTGTGGTTTACATTCATATTACTGCAAAGGCTCATAGACATCCATCTGTAATTATGACAAATTATTTGTCCGAATAATATTGAATTGCTATTTTATTGATTTGTGTGTTTCATCTCTTAGGCAAACAAAGATGCAGGAGACACGCCCTTGTATCCGGGCGCTCCACTTTCAAGAGCAGAGGACGTACTCATGCTGATGTCCTATGTTTGTGGCATAATCTGACTGGTGAAGCACTGACCCATCTGCAGCATTTGGCCCATTTTGTATCAAGTTATTGAACTCCATCCAGCTGTGAGACAGAACATTTGATTGTCTTCATCATGGTTTGGTCCTGGTAAACCATCTATGTTAACATTCTTAACGCTTTGGTAAAGAAGCATCATCATTGGAGACTGAAGGTGTTGAATGGCAAGATGCACAAGGAAATCATCATGGAAAGTGTTCGTGTAAAGATTCACCGACATATAGAGTTTTCAATTTATACATGAAGTGAAAAGAAC
Organism: Chaenogobius annularis; assembly: GCA_015082035.1. NCBI lineage: Eukaryota > Metazoa > Chordata > Actinopteri > Gobiiformes > Gobiidae > Chaenogobius > Chaenogobius annularis. The sequence goes on from BJKM01001114.1 coordinate 2,517, forward strand.
TGGCAATTTATGCGCCATTTGGCCTGATATAATATTGAAGAAATGTGTTGTTGAAACTTGTTGATAAACTGTACATCACCTGCCAAATCCATATGAACGCGACTAATGACTGTCATGTGTGACAACATTAAAGTCATTAATCGATGACCACAAAAGTCAATGTGAATATTTCTTGCCAATAAATGTGAAGAGAAATATTGTTTTCTGTCTGGTTCATTAACAGTGCATGGCAAAGGAGGCTCACAGCATAGTCGTCTTAGAGTGGCAGATCACAACAAATATAAGACTGAATCAAAATGTATGAATAATTTATACCACAGCGAAAACTGTATACTTAAGTACACACAAGTTTACTTGAGTTTAGTGTATTTTCATTAGTATACTTTTATAAGTATACTTAGAATTAACTTTGTAAGTATATGTCCAAATAGTATTTAGAAAGTAAACTAAAAGTAAACTATAAAATTATTAGTCTAAAATAAGTATACTTAAATACACTTGAATATACTTCTTTTTGGTGGCTGCCAGTGGAGGGGGAACAGTTCAGGGGGGGGGACAGAAAGGGGGGCAGGGGGGGGGCCGGGGGGGCAGAGGGGGGCAGAGGGAGGACAGAGAGCAGCGTCTGGCTGGACAGACGGGGGGAAGGCCGCACGCTTCCGGGTCGTGCGGGACGACGGGGGGGCCGGGGGGAAACGGGAGGGCAGCGGGGGGGAACAGACGGGGGGGCAGAACATGGGAAAATTACAGACAAAATGGGGCAAGGGATGACAGGGGGCAGACAATGGGACAGCGGGAGGGGAAGACGGGGGGGTCCGGTTTTAGACGGGGGTTCAGATGGGGGGGACAGACGGGGGGAACCTGGTTTTAGATGGGGATGGACATATGGTTCGACCGGTTCAGACTGGCTCAGTCCTGGCTCAGTCCTTGGACCAGGTGAAGCTGGAGTAAACCAGGTTTATTTTAAAACAGAAAAATCAAACCTTTTACCAACTGAACTCGCCTGTGACGTGAAAGAACTCCTGACAGTCCTGTTTCACATCAAGACCTAAACCAGTCCTGTTCAACCAGTCAGGACACCAGAGGAGGGCCAGGGGCAAAGCATCATGAGGAGAGCAGGTTGGGAGCAGTTCGTGGACCATGGTTTGGAGGAGCCTGAAGTCCGCTTCCTGTTTCCTGGTTTAGTCCTGGTTTAGTCCCTGGGGTACTGGGTCCTGGTTTAGTCTGGTTCCAGTCTGGTTAGTCTTGGTTTAGTTTAGTCTGGTTTCAGTACTGGTTAGTACTGGTTCGTCCTCTAACCAGTGCAAATATGTGACAGAAGAATAAATTTTGTCAAATTTGCTCCGCCCCTGCCCCCCCTGCCATATGTATTCATTGAACTCAAATGAGTTAAAATAAATATATAGAATTTGCTCAAAATGTATCACAAAACTCAGTTTTTGGATTATATATTTCTAACCGAGCTTTGAACCCGTCGTACAGGAAGTGACATCAAACACTCAGAATTTACACAAAGAAACGACTTTGACTAAAATGAATTCAACAATAATGATTTTCAAATTAAAAAACGGGACATGAATGAGTTTTGGCCCAGTGTTGGGTGTCACTACCACATAGCCCTCCGGGTGTGTCACTGCCACGTAGCGCCTCTCCCTGTGGTCACTTGCCACGGTACTGCGCGCCCCCTGGTGTCACTGCACGTAGCGCCCTGGTGTCACCCTGGTGTCACTGCACACGTAGCCAGCGCCTCGCCACTGCGTGTCACGTAGCGCCCTGGCACTTACGTAGCGCCCTCCCTGGTGTCACTGCCACGTAGCGCCCTCCTGGTGTCACTCGCCAGTGTCCGCCCCCTGGTGTCACTGCCAGTAGCGCCCTCCCCTGGTTCACTGCGCACGTCACGCCCGTAGCGCCCTCACACTGCACTATACCGCCCTCCCCTGGTGTCACTGCCACGTAGCGCCCTGGTGTCCCCTAGCGTCACTGCCACGTAGCGCCCTCCCTGGCGTCACCGCCACGTAGCGCCCTCACCTCATGTGCGTCACTGCCGTCACTGCAGACGTAGCGCCCTCGCCCTGGCGTCACTGCCCACGTAGCTGCCCTCCCTGGCCTGGTCACTTCCACTACCACACTGGCCACTCGCCCTCCCTGGCCTGGCCACAGTAGCGCCCTCCCGCGAAGCGCCTCCCTGGCGTCACTGCCACGTAGCGCTCCCTGGTGTAGCAGTGCGCCCTCCCCTGGTGTCACTGCCACGTAGCGCCCTCCCCTGGCGCCTCCCGTAGCCGCCCTCCCGGGTGTCACTTGTACGTAGCGCCCTCCCCCTGGTGTCACTGCCACGTAGCGCCCCTCCTGGTGTACTGCCACGTAGCGCCCTCCCCTGTCTGTCACTTGGCCATCATAGGCCGCCCAACGCCTCCGCGTAGACAGCACAGTCCCCTGGCGTCAGCCTACTACCACATTGAGCGCCCTCCCCTGGTGCACTGCCACCGCGTAGGCACACAACAGCACCTCTACCCTGGTGTACCAACCTGCCAGGCCGTAGCGCCGCTCCCCGTAGCCGCCACCTCCCCCTGGTGTCATGGCCACGTAGCGCCCTCCCCCTGGTGTCACTGCACGTCGTAGCGCCTCTCCCCGTTAGCGCCTCCCTGCGTCACTCGCCACGTAGCGCCCTCCCTGGCGTCACTGCCACGTAGCGCCCTCCCCTGGCTCACTGCCACCATAGCCCCTCCCCGTAGCGCCTTCCCCTGTTCACTGCCACGGTAGCCGCGTCCTTCCCTACGGGTGTGTCTCAACTGCCAAACGTACGGGCGCCCTCCCCTCCGTCGATCAACTGCCACACGTAGTCGACCACGCCTTTGTCTCTCTCTAGCTCGTCACTGCCACGTGTAGGCGCGCCTAGCGCGCTACGCCCTTGCTGTGTCGGCTGCCACGTCAGCGACTTCCATCCCCTTAGGTGTCACTGCCCATGCGATAGCGGCCTCCACACCCTTGGGCAAGTTCAGCAGCCAAGTAAGCGCCCACAACCGTCCCATGGGGGTGTCCACATGCCAGCGATAAGCCACCCTCCACCTTTGCTGTCACTAGCCCACGTACGCCCTCCCATTGCGGTTCACTGCCAACGGTGAGCGCCTCCGCCTGAGCCGTTCACATTCCACTGTAGTGCGACCCCATCCTCCATAGAGAGTTCACTGCCCGTAGGCTCCTCCCCCTGCGTCACTGCACCGTAGCGCCCTCCCTGCGCGTCACTGCCACGTTAGCGCCCTCCCCTGCCGTCACTGCCACGTAGCGCCCTCCCCTGGCTCACTGCCACGTAGCCGCCCTCCCTGGCGTCACTGCACGTTTACGCTCCATTCCACCCTGGCTGGTCACCCCCATGAGCCTCAAACACTAGCGCTCCTCCCCCTAATGCGTCCAAAAGCCACGGTAAGCGCCCGCCTTGTCGTCGGCTGTCACTTGCCACGTAGCCCGACTCACCTGGCGTCACTGCCCACGTAGCGCCCCCTCGTGTCACCTGCCACTAGCGCCCTCCCCTGGTGTCACTGCCACGTAGCGCCCTCCCCTGTGCACTGCCACGTAGCGCCTCCCTGGTGTCACTGCCACGTAGCGCCCTCCCTGGTCACTACCACGTAGCCCCTCCCCGTTGTCACCCCTGGTACGCCACGTAGCGCCCTCCCCTGGTGTACTGCCACGTAGCGCCCTCCCCTGGTGTCACTGCCACGTAGCGCCCTCCCCTCACTGGTGTCACTGCCATGCCATGTACTGTCCAGCTCGCGTCGAGGCGACACGGGACAGACAGTACTAGTCCAGCTGCTCGTCCAGGCGACTCTTGGTCTTGGACATGTACTCGTCCAGTCTGTGTCCAGCTGCTTTTTAGAGAACCCTCTTCTTCTGCAGACCACACCCCATAGTGCCACGCCAGACGGCTCTGCACAGACTTTCCTAAAAAGGAGAAAGTATTGCATGCGTTTAAGAGTAGATGTTCACATGTCCACACCAAAAAATCAAACCATGGCTCTGAAACCCGGCTCCTCAGACGAGGGTTAGGAGAGAGCCGGTGTGGCTAATAACCCCCACAGCTCAGCTCCAGGTGTGTTCACATAAACAAAGCGTTCCCACACCGAGGAACTCCTAAAAGCTGGACAATCTGCCTAATGTCCTATAAGCAGGCTAAGGCCCAACCCAGATACTATTCAAATTAGGGCTGCAGCTATCGATTATTTTAGTAATCGAGTAATCTATCGATTCTTTTCTTCGATTAATCGGTTCAATTTTTTTGTACATTCAGTAAACCATTTAAACACATATTGAATCATTTTTTAGATAAACGTTATAGCTCATAGTAATAAACAAATACAAAATAAGGAATTTCTGCTCAAAATAACACATTTTATTTCACTTCAGTCCAAACTGTTCTGTTTGTATAGAAAGAATATATATAAAGGACTTCATTAACTTGTCATAGATGTAAACAGTTACAGTCACTCTGTCACATCACTTAAAATAAGACATTTGTTAAACGTTATGTTGGGTGGGCCCGGTGGTCCTGGTTTTGAGCATTTGAGCAGTGCGTTTTGCATTTTTGGCTCCGTGTGCTTTGGCTCCGCCTCTGACTTCTGTTCACAAAGAATTCCAACAGAAAGCGTCCTCGTGTGTTTCCATGTGCATTGCTGTTTAAAATAGACTTGATGGGAAGCGAGTTGTTGAGTGGGGCTGGTGTCGGGGGGGCGGAGCTAGATGTGGTTTATAGAGTTGCAGCTCTGGATTATTATAATAGATCCATGGCTCTTTTCACTCTTCCCAGTCGCACTCGTGAGTTTAAAACGTGCCGCTCTCTTCCTGTTGCGCCTTCGTCAGAGCGGAACAAGCTCCGTGTGAGACAAAAGCGCCACAAGTCGTTCCGTGCGCTCCGCGAGCCACAGTTTCAGGTGTTTTTGATTAAATATGTTAATACAAACGAATCATCGAGGCACTAAAATAATAATCAAAGCTTTTTTGTAATCGAATTATTCTATTTACTCATGTAATCGTTGCAGCTCTAATCAAATGTGATTGAAGTCAACAAAAATAAACTCTTTTCAGCGCTGTAGCCAGAGTAAAACTTCATAGTTGTATTCTAGATTCCAAGCAGACCCTCAAACACATTCTCCCCCTAATTATAGATTCTATTCTGAATATAATAAATACTTGATTAGAAAGTGGAGATGTTCCACAGTCCTTCAAACATGCAGTCATTAAACCGCTTCTGAAAAGCCTCATCTTACATTTCGGAGAGGTCAAGTTTGTTCATGTAAACCAGAGCTCTCCCCCTGTTCTAAAGTAACCTACGGTGTGCCACAGGGGTCATACTCAGTCCAGGGTGTCAGTTTGGGGCTTGAGCCCGATGTTTGAGGGGTTTATTTTTATTTGTGTTTATTTTATTAAGTATTTACCTGTACATGTGAAACGAGTCATGCGTATTCACGCAAATGAAAAATTAATATATTAAAATAAAACAAACCCCCACATTTGGTACGATCCAACACCGACCCCCACAGGCCCACCACAGGCCCCCCCCAGACCCCCCACAGGTCGCCCACATGTTTCTCTGCTTCTTCTACTCCTCTCTTGGAGTGCTACTGTTTCAGACTCTGCTGATGCTGACCTGGAGATCCAGATGCTCCTCAACTGCCTGCGGAACGCTCTCTACTCTAGATGAACGGCTCTTCATCTGCCTGGATGAACTGTGAGTTGGATCCGCTGCAGAGGAGGTCGCCAGACATACTCGGCAGACCCACACGCATCGTGAGGGACAGAGTCCGAGTGAACCATGTTCTCAGCCTGGTGAAGGAGCTGAGTCGAAGGCAAAGCTTTTGATTTACTGGTCTATGGTCCCACTCTCTCTTAAGTTCCAGAGCTTTGAGGAATGACCCAAAGGACAGGAGGTCACGATGGGTGACTGGGCGCTCTGAGATGTTGTGATCATTTCATTTCTGAAATATAAAGACAAACCTTTGAAAGACGAGCCTGTCCCAGACGCCTCCTCCTCAGGACTCCTCTAAGAGCGCCCCCTGTTGGAAAGCAAATGAATCCGTGTGAATCCGACACAGCACTGCCCTCTTTTGGCCACATTGAAGTACAGAAAACTTTTAAACACTAAATACAGTGATGCTCAAAGAGTGAGGCAAAGCCGTGCATGATTAATCATGATTAATCATGATTAATCATGATTAATCATGATTAATCTCTCATAGCGTGCTTTTTAAAATGTCATTATTTGAATGTATATTTTTGAACACAATCAAATAATGTAATTATTTTACATCTAAATCAATTATTTAAAAGCATTGTAGCCATTGTATTCCTGTTGAATCTGTGGTCACATGACCAAACATAGGTTGAGTGTACAAGTGTAGAACTTTTAAACTGAGCCATTTGATTGGTTCAGAGAAGACCCTGTGGCAGAGCCATGTCCAACTTCTCTCTTTGAGAAGATGTCGTTAAGTGTCATTCTGAAACTTCTTCAAACTCCAATACTTTAACCTTTAGGATCTCGCACTTTGTTGTGCGCTTTGTTGTGCGTTTGTTGTGCGTGCGTTTGTTGTGGTGCGGTTGCTGCTTTGGTGTAAATTGCAGGACACAATGAATAAACCTCATTATTTTAACAAACTCACGTTTTGGGTTGAAGCTGAACTGAGACTTTGGGGAAAAGACGAACCGCGAGCTGAGGGCGGGGCTAAACCTGCTCCTGAGGGCGGGGCTGAACCTGCTCCTGGGCGGGGCTGAACCTGCTCCTGAGGGCGGGGCTGAACCTGCTCCTGGGGGCGGGGCTGCACCTGCTCCTGAGGGCTTGGGCTGAACCTGCTCCTGGGGGCGGGTTAAAGCGAGCACCGCGTCTGTATTTGTTCCTGAAGTTCCAAACGCCCAGGTTCCAGGAGCTCTTCCAACCAATCCGAGTCCAGACACTGCCCCTCTTAGGTGCCCCCTATAGGAAGAAAGAGAAAACGACAAAACAGGACTTTAAAGAGTTATCGTGTCAGTATTTTCAGCAAATGGTCAAGAAACCCAACGCTTTTGACCCAGTGAAATCCCGCCTGAGAGAGAAGAACGCTGAGGAGCAACGTGAACGGGAAAGTAAAAAGATTCACTACAACAGAAGAAGCGTTGGCATTTGCCAATTTATTACCGGATTTGGGTTGACATTCTCTCCCTTTATTTTCCGTAATTTCAATGAAAGGACTGGACCGTACCGGAGACATGAGTATGTGCCCAATGTGGGCCAGTGAGCCAACTTTGGGTCGTAAATGCCCAGGTGAAAATGTTATATTAACCGTACTGGAGGGTCTTTTTTTGAACCGAGAAAATGGTTTTCCCTCCACCCTCTGATCTCTTTTTGGATCAGTCTGTGGGCTCTTTGAATGTGTTTTTTTTTTGTTGCCTTTTGTTTGTTCTATTGTGTTCCGTTGTTGTGGATTCCTGTGTTTGTGTGTTGTGTTCGACTAGAGAGCTGTGTGTGACATATTGGGCCCATTTAAGCGGCCCAAGATATTGACAAAGATGAGAAAGGAAACAACAGATATTATTTACTGACAAGAAACCTTTGATAAATGTATACGCTCCACCAGGGGGAGACCTCCCTTTCTATACTGAAGTTGTGGATCTGATTCCAACCACTCTGAGGGAACCTTGTGGAGGAGACTGGAACTGACATGTTCAGCCGACTCACGCTCATAGTTCTGGTGAAACTATAAATACATTTAGTAAATGACGTAGGGCTGATCCATATCTGAAAAAGAGATGAATCCTAATGTCTCCAACATACACAAGTATACACCCCACAGAAGGTCTGGACTAGAAGAAGACCACTTTTAGGTCTCTAGGTCAAATGCCAAGCAGGCCAGACCACCAGGTCAATATTCTCCAAATGTATCCAACAATGATCAGACAGGATTTATGAGCAAACGACAAACACAAGACAACACAAGACCATCTTCACACACAATGAGCCAAATACACACACAACAAAACAAAGTGGAATAAGAAGTCTGGACCTGAGAAGGTTTGGATTCTGTGAGCTGGACTTATTTATTTAAATGATTTAATAATATAAATATTGAGGCTCTTTACGATGGTCCAACATCAAGTATTAAAATGAACGTCACTCGACAGACTCACTGGACAGAGGGGTGACACAGGGCTGTGCTTGGTCCCCCTTTTGTTCACTTGGAACAATTGGCTCAAAATATTAGACAATCAGAAAACAATTGATGGTGTCTCAACTGACGGGACGGGACATGTCTTACTGTATTTAGCCAAACCAAACATTTGCATTCCTAATGTGATGCGTTTCCTTCATGATAGTGGTCCAATGTCTGGATACAAAATGAATGTACAAAAAAACTGAAATTCACTCTCACTGGCGCCCCCCTCTGTCCTTTAGAAAGACAGGGGGGGGCGCCTTTTAAATGTCAAACAGAATCCCTCACATATTTAGGTGTGGTCCTCCATAAAGAACTATCAACAATCTTAGAGAAGAATTAGACCTCTTTTCTCCACTAAAGAAAGATCTTGAAAAATGGACGCTGATCCAGACTCCAGTCTACGGATTGAAACTATAAACATGAATGTTTTGCACAGATTTCTCTCTCTGTTCCACGTTTCTTCATAACTCAAAGTGCTCATTATTCACAGGGAAATTAAACTGTTGGAGAAACAGCGCCACCAGGAGGTAAACACTATCATGTGTTCTGGGACTGTCCTTTGGCTCACAAACATGTGATTGAAGTTCACAACGCACTGCAGACTGTTTTTGACATTTCCCTGTATCTGAACTTTAGAACTCTGTACTTGGGCCTCAGAACTCCTGGACATGGATGCAAGACATGGATACCTTTGCAATGTACTTTTGGTGACAGGAAAAAAGGCCTTCACAAAGAAATGGATGAGACAAACATCACCAACGATCCAGGACTGGACTGAGATCGGGACAGACATCCGGCAAATGGAATGACATTTGGACTTAAATTGGAAACGGAATTTGAGAGACTCTGGACCAAATGGGACTTTACTTTGGACTGCGTGTGCCCTAATCTTCTCTGGATGTCTTCTTTTTAACTGAAGGTACTTTGATATCTTGTGTTCTCTCTGGCTTTGTTCGGTTGTGTTTTTAAATTGAGAACGTTTCTTTTTGAAAAGATAAATATATATAATAAAATAAAAAGATTGGGGACGGAAGTGTAAAAGTCTTGGACCTCCATTTCAGTTCAGACATGGATCGTCTTTCAGATCCTCCTGATTCCAGTTTGGGTCAGTGTGAGTGTAGTTAGCGCCTCCTTCAGACAGATATAAGGCACTGACTCAGTTCTTTGTCAGAGGAACTGAAGAAGCGACTCAGATGAGCAGCCAAACGTCTTGACTCTTGAGACGTCGGTCCAGTAAACAGAACTATGAGACCTTCTGGATGACTGAGGGTCTCCACGTAAACTGTAAGGAACATCCAGAAACACCAGAAACACAACAGGAATCGCTCGTACTGTCCAAGGCCTTTGACTCATCCTGAGATGCTAACCACTCTGCCACTCTGCACAAATCTGAGACATGGACATGACGACACAAAACACTTGGCTGACCTGAGATCGGGGGACGTTCCGGAGGCGCAGAACCATTGGCTTTTTATGCCCCTTAAACAGAACTTTCCTCTGGGTCAACTGCTGCAACAAGACCTCCGAGAACCTGAGGGACAGAGACGTGTGTGTGAGGACAGCCCCTTCACCTGCGAGACAGCCCCCTCGCCTGCGGGACAGCCCCCTCGTCTGCGGGACAGCCCCCTCGCCTGCGGGACCGGACAGGCCCTCTCGCATGCAGGACAGTTCCCAGGACAGCCCCTCTCGCCTGCGGGAGCAGCCCCCTCGCCTTGCAGGCCAGCCCCAGGACCAGCCCCCTCGCCTGCCGGGACAGGCAACCCCTCGCCTGCAGGACAGCCCCCAGGACAAGCCCCCCTCGGTTACTGCCTGCGGGACAGCCCTCCGCCTGCGGGCAGCCCCACCAGGACCAGCCCCTCGCCTGCGGGACAGTCCCCCTCGCTGGGGACTGCCCCTCGCCGTGCGGACAGGCCCCTCGCCTGCAGGACAGCCCCAGGACAGCACCCTAACCTGCAGGAACAGCCCCCTCGCCTGGGGACAGCCCCTCAGCGCCCTGCAGGACAGCCCCAGGACGCCCCCTCGCTGCGGGAGCCCCCTCGCCTGCAGGACAGCCCACAGGAACAGCCCCCTCGCCTGCCGGGACAGCCCCTCGCCTGCAGGCAGCCCCCTCAGCTCCGCAGGACGCCCCTCTGCCCGCGGGAACAGCCCCTCGCCGCGGAGAACCGCCCCTCGCTTGCCGGACAGCGCCCCCCTCGCCTGCAGGACAGCCCCTTCAGGACAGCCCCTCGCCTGCGGGACAGCCCCTCGCTGCGGGACAGCCCCCGCCTGCGGGACAGCCCCGACACCCCTCGTGCGGCGGTGGACAGCCCCTCGCCTGCGGGACGCCCCTCGCCGCGGGACAGCCCCCTCGCCTGCGGACGCCCTCGCCGGGACAGCCCCATCGCCGCGGGCGTCGCTGCGGAAGCCCCCTCCGCCTGCAGGAGTGTGTGATGAACTCACCGGTCGTTCAGGTGATTGGTCGGTTTTTCTTCTCGAGGTAAAGCAGATCCGGCTTCTCTCCATTTGAAGACGAGTTCAAAGTGAGTCCGGCACCGAAATCCTGAAACGACCCGCGTGTCACACAGGTCGTGTCCTACAGGGGGGGGGCACACACTCACATGTTTATCACGTTTATTCACATGTGATGACACGTGACAAAACTAGGGCTGAACGGACATCATTTCATCACATGATCTCTCTGTGAGACAGACATTTTGAGTCATTAATGGCACTGTGTGTTTTAGAGGGGGGTGTTTTAGAGGGGGTCCGCCCTATGTTCCCCGAGACCTGGGGTAGGCTTAGAGCACTGCTGTATTTGATGCTGTAAACCACACATTTATGCACAACTATGGCACAGGTACAGGGGGGCACAGGGTACAGGGGGGCGGCAGGTAAGGGGGGGCGGCAGGTAGGGGGGGAGCGGCGAGGTACAGGGGGGGGCGCAGGTACAGGGGGGCGCAGGTACAGGGGGGGCAGTACAGGTGGGGGCGCAGGTACGGGGGGCGCAGGTCACGGGGGGGCCGCAGTACAGGGGGGGGCACAGTACAGGGGGGGGGCAGCAGGTACAGGGGGGGGCGCAGGTACAGGGGGGGAGCAGGTGGGCACAGGTACAGGGGGGGGCGCAGTACGGGGGGGCTACGGGGGGGGCGCGCAGGTACAGGGGGGGGCGCGCAGGTACAGGGGGGGCGCGCAGGTACAGGGGGGCAGGTACAGGGGGGCAGGTACAGGGGGGGGGGGCGCACAGGTACAGGGGGGCGCACATAGGGTCACGGAGGGGGCGCACAGGTACAGGGGGGCGGTAAGGGCGCACAGGTCGGGGGGGGCAGGTACAAGGGGGGCAAGGTACAGGGGGCAGGTACAGGGGGGGCGCGCAGGTACAGGGGGGCGAACAGGTACAGGGGGGCGCACAGGTACAGGGGGGGCCGCAGGTACGGGGGGGCGCAGGTACAGGGGGGCGCAGGTGGGGGCGCGGAGGTACAGGGGCGCCAGGTACACGGGGGGCGCAGGTACGGGGGGCGCGCAGGTACAGGGGGGCGCACAGGTACAGGGGGGGCGGCAGGTACGCGGGGGGCGCACACGGTACAGGGGGCGCACAGGTACAGGGGGGGGCGCAGGTACGGGGGGCGCACAGGTACAGGGGGGGCAGGAACAGGTACAGGGGGGCGCGCAAGGTACAGGGGGGCGCACAGGTACAGGGGGGCAAGGGTAACGGGGGGCGGACAGGTACGGGGGGGCAGGTACAGGGGGCGCAGCAGGTCACAGGGGGGCGCGCAGGGATACAGGGGGGGCGCGCAGCGAACAGGGGGCTGCAGGTACAGGGGGGGCGCACAGGTACAGGGGGGGCGCGCAGTGTTAGGCGCGCAGGTACAGGAACATTACCATCAGAAAAATACAATTAACAGTATTTTGTACTAGTCACGAATGTTCCGATGAACTGTGTGACCTTCTGCGCATCTGGAACGGAACTGTTTCACGTGACCATGTTTTAGGTCTTCAGACGTCAATGGCCTGAACGCTCCAACTCCTTTATCTGCTTTTGTTTCACACTCTACACAAACGTCTCCTGTAAACTGAAGAACAACTCGATCTCAATGGGTTCCTACCTGGTGAAATGAAAGGTTCTAGCTCCAGACCGTCGCAGAGTGCACGGGCCAAAGTCTAAACTCTCGAACACCTGAAACACGCCACGGTGGTCGTTTCCGGTTAAATCTGACGGTCAAGTACAAAAGCTTGACAAATACTGTTAATACTTTTTGTCCAATAATAATCCCCAATTGTGCCAAACTAGAAGATAAAGATGAATTACAGAGTAAAAATGTGCATAATATACGCACGTCGTCGTCAAAACTCACCGTGCGCCAACGAGGCTACTGTTAGCTTAGCGTTAGCTTACTCCTTAGCGTTAGCTCGCCGTTAGCCGTTAGCCGTTAGCCGTTAGCCATGATCCGCTCCGCTGTGTCGTTCTTGTTCAAACTGTTTCCGGGAGTGAAACAGCTCGACGTAAACAAACCCCGCGTCGGTAACAAACCCTCAGGGAAATGTCAGGCCGAGAATAATGTGTTTATTGAGGCCAAAGTTGTTAAAAAGTGACGGGGACTTCGTGTTTGTGCCGCAGCTGAAGCTCCGAGCTCTACAACCTCGTCTTCTGGAAAAAGACAAATCAAACTATTATTATTTTATTTTACATGCAACTTGATATTAGAATTGGTTTCATGTAATACAATCATAAGAGGGAGTGGAGGTGAGTATTAAGTCACATTTATATTCAAACTTATGCCTATGAATATCACCTAGAAACAAAAAGTTCCACATTCCCACATTATTGACTTTCGCTGTCACTTTGTTTTCCAAGTTCTTCTTTTCTTATTATAGAAACACGTTTTTCGGACCATTTCACGGTCGGATTTTTTTGTCCGATTTTCGTTCTTCAAGGTTCTTTTTGTAGATATTTTGAAGTGATTCTTGCTTTTGCTTTTGGTTTTCCTCGGTCTTGGAGCTTTTTCGGGATTCGATGTCAAATTAGCAATTTTTCTTGTCTTTTAGACTGTGTCAAACTCATTTTGGGCCGCGGGCCGAATTTCGATGCTCAGGCTGGGTCTCGGGCCGAACATAACGTAAAAAAATGAAACAATAAAAACTATAAGAGATAAATATCTTTATAATAGCCTAGTAATAGTTTTTGCGGACACTGTTGCACAGAATCTGCAGCAGGTGAAAGACCGAGTCCATATTCATGCAGCAGCAGGAACAGGACTTATCACTTGGGTTTGGACAAGTTCTCTTTTAAAGCTGAAGATAAATTCACAAAAAAATGTGTTTTAAGGGACTTGTAATAAAGCAAAAATGTCCAAGGCAGGAATCCATATCAAAAGTCCTATTTTCATTTTATTTTAGGGTCATTTTTTAACTTGTGGGTTTGGAGCCCAAACTGGACCCTGATGCGTCCCAGAATGATTCGACTGAAATGAGAGGGTCACAGCTTTAGTTTGATGCACAGCAGATCAAGCAGCTTGAGAGTTTTCTTTTAAAAAATAGTGGACAAAATGGAATAAATAAAGAAAAAGTCCAACGTCCCAGGCGTGGGACGCACTAAGCGTAAGATACAGCATATTCGGCGGGCCAGGTTCAAACGCATAGTGGGCCGCATCTGGCCCGCGGGCCGTGAGTTTGACACATGTATTTTAGAGTGATGGAATTTCTAGTACTTGTAGTTCTAGAACTTGCAGTAGTTGGAGCGTGGGTGTTTCCGTGGTTCAATGATCATGGCTTCTGCCTTCTTGCCATTTCACTTCTTTTATTTTTTGTAATCGAGTATATCGATTCTTTTCTTCGATTAATTGGTAAATTTTTTGTACGTGCCGTAAACCAAGAACATATGAAGGACTAAAGAACGTTCCATTGTATTTATTAGTTTATTTGAACAGAAACAAACACAAAGAGCAGAGGAATGAAGAGCTCCAACCCCTTTTCCACCGGGCTGGTGCTGGTGCTGGTGCTGGTTCTGGTTCTGGTGTTGGCTCTGGTTCCGGTGTTGGCTCTGGTTCCGGTGCTGGTTCCGGTGTTGGCTCTGGTTCCGGTGTTGGCTCTGGTTCCGGTGTTGGCTCTGGTTCGGTGCTAGGTTTCTGGTGTTGGCTCTTGGTTCCGGTGTTGGCTCTTGGTTCCGGTGCTGGTTCGGTGCTGGTTCCGTGCTGGTTCGATTCTGGACAGAATGAGTAGTGGCAATCAGTGGAATCAGAATCAGTTTGGAGAAACAAAACAAAACGAACGCTAACTCCTTTATAAGCAAACAATGTGGTTGTATACTCTAGCACACGATACATGCATTATTTTAATCAAACCTGATCAGAACAAGTTCTGCATTTAAAGGTGCCAACTGCGCAACTTTTCATAGTGGAGGTCCACCACCTGTCTGGAATGTTCCACCTTATAGCACTAAACCTTATGCTCCATGGAGACAAGAGTTGTGACGTCAAGAGCCGATGTCGCAGAAAGAAACAAAGGTTGGATTTTGTGGATTCAGGTTGGACTAAACTAGATCTTCGAGTGAAAATGAGCGCTCCAGAAACCTTGTACAGTTGGTGGGTTTGGAGCCACTTGAAGGCCTGGTCTTTATGTCCTGTGGGAGGAGCATGTCCCAGAGAAGTCTGTGGGTGAAGTGGCATTCAATGGAAGAAGAGCCTCGTCAGGGAAAGACACGTCTGTTTTGCTGCAACGTCTCGCCTGAAACCCGCGTTGTGGAGCTGCAGTACCGCCGTCGGCCAGGCAAACCGTGATTGCATCTGAGGCTGAGGACACACTTTTATTTGCTAATTATTTTTAGCGCGTGCTGGTAGTTGGCCTCACTTCCTGTTATGTCTGCGCGCCTGGACGCTGTGAACCCGAGCGGCTGGACGTGCGCGCGGCAGCGAACAGACGCGCACACACTGGACACGCAGCGCACTGACACACGCACACACAGACACACGCACACACAGCGCACACCAAACCACCGGAAGGCACAGCAGCAGCCGGTGCTGAACGGGTCTGACGCACCGCACTCTATCCCCGGACACGATGGCTCATCCCCGGCACGACAGAACGCTCTGCCTCGCTCTGCCGCGGCTCCGGAGCATCAGGTTACCGTGAACAAACTGTTGATAACGCTCCGGTATTAGTCCGGCTCCGTTTTGGACCAGGTTTAGACCGGCCTAGAACCTGGGAGAGGCGTCTTTACATTTCTTTTGCTTTCCAGTCTGAAAACAGGGTTTTTTACCTCGTGTTAGCTGGTTTAGTCCTGGGTTAGTCCTGGTTTTTAGACCTGGTTTAGTCTTGGTTTAGACATGGTTTTATGTCCTGTTTAGTCTCGGTTTAGACCTGGTTTTGGTCCTGGGTTAGTCCTGGTTTAGACTCTGGTTTAGTCCTGGTTTTAGACTGGTTTAGTCCTGTTTAGTCCTGGGATTTAGACCTGGTTTAGTCCTGCGTTTAGACATGGTTTAGTCCTGGTTGTAGAACTGGTTTAGTCCTGATTTAGTCTGGTTTAGACCTGGTTTTTTAAGTCCTGGTTCAGTCCTGTTTAGACCTGTTTAGACCTGCGTTTAGTCCTGTTTAAGTCCTGGTTTAGACCTGGTTTAGAAGGTTTAGTCTGGTTCAGTCTGGTTCAGTCCTGGTTTAAGGCCGTGGTCTTAATCCTGGTATAGACCTGTTTAGTCCTGGTTTAGACCTTGTTAGACTGGTTTAGTCTTGGTTAGACCTGGTTTAGTCCTGATCAGCACCTGTTTCAGACCTTGTTTTTAGACCTGGTCTTCCCACCTCCACCTCCGGCTCTCTAATCTGAGCTCTCTCAGCACACTGGTCTATCAGTCCTGGTTTAGCACGTCGGTTTAGACCTGGTCTCGCGCACACTGGTTTTAGACCCTGGTTTTGGGACTGGTTTTAGACCTGTTTAAGCCACACCATCGTTCAGTCTGGTTTATTCCGTCCACCGGTTTATCCTGGTTTAGTACTTGGTTCAGACTGGTTTAATGACTGGTTTTAGTCCTGGTTTAGACCTGGGTTTAGTTCTGGTTTAGACATGGTTTAGACTGGGTTTAGACCTGGGTTAGAGCTGGTTTAGTCCTGGTTTTGACCTGGTTTAGTCCTCGGTTTAGACTGGTTTAGTCTGGTTTAGTCCTGGTTTAGACCTGGTTTAGACCTGGTTTAGACTGGTTTAGATTGGTTTAGGTCCTGATTTAAGTCTGGTTTTAGACTGGTTTAGGTGCTGGTTCAGTACCTGGTTTGACTGGTTTTAGGTCCTGTTTAGTTCCTTGGTTTAGACCTGGTTTTAGCCATGGTTAGTCTGGTTCGTCTGTTCAGTCTGGTTTAATCCTGGTTTAGACCTGGTTTAGTCCTGGTTAGACCTTGTTTAGACCTGGTTTAGTCTTGGTTCAGACCTGGTTTTTAGTCCCTGGATCAGACTGTTCAGAGTGGTTTAGACTGGTTTAAGTTCGGTATTAGACATGTTTAAGACGCTGGTTTAGACCTGGGTTAGTCCTGGTTTAGCGTGGTTTAGTCCTGTTTAAGTCCTGGTTTGGACATGGTTTAGTCCTGAGTTTTAGACTGGTTTAGTTCTGGGTTTAGTCCTGTTTGTCCTGGTTTTAAGATGGTTTAGACCTTGGTTTAGACTGGTTTAGATTGGTTTAGACCTGGATTTAGACCTGGTTAGACCTGGATTTAGGACATGGTTTAGACTGGTTTAGCCTGGCTTTAGTCCTGGTTTCGTCCTGGGTTTCTGTCCTGGTTTTAGACTGGTTAATCCTGGTTTAGTCCTGGTTAGTCTGGTTTAGTGCTGGTCAGACTTGTTTGACCTGGTTAGACTTGGTTTAAAGTCCTGGTTTAGTCCTGTTCAGATCTGGTTTGTTCCTGGTCAGACCTGGTTCAGTCTGGTTTAGTCTAGTTTAGGCTTGGTTAGGTCCTGGTTTTAATCTTGGTTTAGACTGGTTTAGTCCTGGTTTAGTCTGTTTATTGTCCTGGTTCAGACCTGTTTAGACTGGTTTAGATCCTGGTTTTAGTCTGTTTTCGTCCTGGTTCAGACTGGTTTCAGACTGTTTCAGACTTGTTTGACCTGGTTTCAGACCTGGTTACAGACCTTGTTTAGACTGGTTCAGACTGTTTTTAGTCCTGGTTCAGACCTGGTTTAGTCCTGGTTTCAGACCTTATCTTTAGACGCTGGTTTAGACCTTGTATTTAGACCTGGTTTAATCCTGGTTTTAATCCTGGTTTAGACATGGTTTAGTCTGGTTTAGTCCTGGTTTAGCCTGGGTTTAGTCTTGGTTTTTCCTGGTTAATCCTGGTTTAGATCCTGGTTTCAGACCTGGTTTAGACCTGGGTTATCGTCCTGGTTATAGACCTGGTTTAGTCTGGTTTTCTCGTCTGGTTTAAGTTCTGGTTTAGACATGGTTTTAGACCTGTTTTAGACTGGGTTAGTCCTGTTTTACGAGCTGGTTTTAGTCCTATGGTTTAGTCCTGGTTTAGTCCTGGTTAGACATGGTTTAGTCCTGGTTAGACTGGTTTAGTTCTCGTTTAGTCCTGGGTTTAGTCTGGTTTAAGACCTGGTTTTAGATTCCTGGTTTAGACCTGGTTTATCGTCCTCGTTTAGACTGGTTATGACATTTATCTGCTGGTTTAGACTGGTTTAGACTGGTTTATCCTTAAGGTTCAGTCCTGGTTCTGTCCTGGTTCAGACGCTGGTTTTAATCTGGTTTAGTCCTTGCGTTTACGCTCCTGGTTTAAAGATCTGGTTCAGACTTTGTTTTAGACTGGTTTTAGACCTGGTTTAGTCCTGGTTTAGTCCTGGTTAGTCCTGTTCAGATCTCGGTTTCAAGTCCTGGTTCGAACCTGGTTCCAGTCTGGTTTAAGTCTGGGTTTAGTCTGGTTTAGTCCTAGTATAGGCCTGGTTTCAGTCTGGTTTAATCTATGGTTAGACTGGTTTAGTCTGTGTTTAGTCCTGTTTTTCGTCTGGTTCAGACTTGTTTAGCTGAGTTAGACCTGGTTTAGTCCTGGTTTCAGACCTGGTTTCGCCTGAGTTTCGACCTGGTTTTGAGTCCTGGCCTTAGAACTTATTTAGACCTGGTTTAGACCTTGGTTTAGTCCTGTTATTCAGACATGGTTTAGACTGGGTTTAGTCCTGTTTTAGTTCCTGGTTTACGACCTGGGTTGTAGATGGTTAAGTCCTGTTTAGTCTGGTTTGGACTGGTTATCCGGTTTGCCTGGTTTAGACATGGTTTAGACCTGGTTTACGACTGGATATCTAGGTTACTGGTTTAGTCTGGTTTAGACCTGTTGTTTAGTCCTGTGCTGTTAGTCCTGTACGTTACGACATGTTGACTTTTATTGTTACCTGGTTTTAGCCGTAACTGGTTTATCCTGGTTAGTCCTGTTAGACTATTAGCCTGTTAGACGTTAGTCTAGTTACCTGGTTCCAGTACCTTCAGCTGTTTATGACTGGTTTAGTCCTGCGTTTAGACCTCTGTTTAACCTGGTTTAGACCTGGTTTAGTCCTGTTTATCCTGGTTCAGACCTTGTTTCGACCTTGGTTTTACGCTTTTAGTCCTGATTTAATGTCCTGGTTATCCTGTTCAGATCTTGGTTTAGTCTGGTTCAGACCTGTCAGTTCCTGGTTTAGTCTGTTTAGTCTAGTTAGCCTGTTCCAGTCCTGTTTAATTTTGTTTTAGACCTGTTTAGTCCTGTTTAGTCCTGGTTCAGACCTTTGTTTAGACTGTTTAACTGTTAGCTGGTTAGTCGTTCCTGTTTAAGATCCTGGTTTAGTCTGGTTTTCAGACTGTTGTTTAGTCACCTGGTTTTACGTCCTGTTTAGTCCTAGTTTAGCCTGGCTGTTTAATTTTTGGTCAGACCTGGTTTGCACTGTTATCTGGTAGTTAGCCTCTGTTCAGACCCTGTTCGACCTGGTCACCTGTTATCTTTGTCAGACTAGGTTCAGTCCTGGTTTAATCTGGTTTAACCTTGTTTAGCTGCAACCTGTTCAGACTTGTCAGTCCTGTTTCAGGCCTGGTTTACCTGAACCTTATTTAACCTGTTTAGACCTTGGTTTAGTCTGTTCAGACCCTTGTCGCTTTAGTAGTCCTGCAGACTTAGTTTAGCCTGGTTCAAGTCCTGTTTAGACCTGGTTTAGTCCGTGGTTCACTGTTATCTGGTTCAGACCTGACTAGTTAGTCCTGTTCGACCATAGTTAGCCTGTTTTAGTCCTGGTAAGAGCTGGTTGTAGCCCTGGTTCAGACCTGGTTGTAGACCTGTTTGACCTTGTTAGTCTGGTCAGACCTGTTTTCAGACCTTTATTTAGTACCTGGTTCAGAAAACCGGTTTGGACCTGGTTTCCAGACCTTGTTTAGTCCTGTGTTTCAGAACCCTGGTTCAAGCCTTGTTTAGACCTGTTAAGACCTTGTTTAGTCCTGGTTTTAGACCTGGTTATAGCCTTGTTTAGTCCCGGATTTAGTCCTGGTCAGACCACTGTTTAGTCCTGGTCACGAACCTGGTTTAAACCCTTTTTTATCCTGGTTTAGTCCTAGTTTAGTCCTGCAGAACTTGTTTAGTCCTGGTTAGTCCCTGTAGACCTGGTTTATCTGTTCAGATTGGTTTATCCTGGTTTCAGACCGTAGTTCCGTCCTGGTTTAGTCCTGGATTTAAGTCTGGTTTAGTCCTAGTTTAAGTGCCTGATTTTCCTGTTCAGATCTGGTTTGTAGTCCTGTTCAGTCCTGGTTTAGTCCTGTTCAACCTGGTTTAGACCTGGTTTAGGTCCTTTTTCAGTCTTGATGTAGCATATTGATGACTTGTGTTTTTTGTAAATTATAAATTGTCGTTATTTATAAAGATGATGACCTTGATTTAATAGGTTGCTACGGGAAGCAGCTGTGTATTCCACCTCTGTCAAATCTGTCATGTTCCAACACTAAATGTTGCAATATTCTAAAATATAATGATTCCTATTATCATTTAGGAATAAGTACTGACTAACTAAAACGGCTAACAGATAAACTAGTATAGACTCAACTTAACAGGACTAAACAGGATTAAACTATACTAATCAACTTAAACATGGATATAACCAGGTATAAACTAGTAACTCAAATTAAACTACAACAGTATAAACTGAGATAACTCACCAGAAGTATAAACTATTACTAACTCAACTTAAACATGACTAAACGAGATATCATAAACTAGTACTAACACAACTTAAACTAGGACTAACAGGTATAAACTAGCACTAATCAACTTAAACTAGGACTAACCAGGTATAAACTAGTACTAACTCAACTTAAACATGGACTAAACAGGTATAAGCTAGTCAACTCAACTCTAAACTTAACTAGGAACTAAACTAGGTATAAACTAGTATAACTCAATTAACTAGGACTAACACCAGTATAAACTAGTACTAACTCAACTTAACTACTAACTATAACAGGTATAAACTAGTAACGAATCAATTAACTAGTGACTAAACAGGTATAAACTAGTACTAACTCAACTTAAACAGGACTAAACCAGGTATAAACGAGTACTAACTCACTTAAAACTAGGACTTAAACAGGTATAAAACTATGTGACTATCAACTTAAACTAGCAGACTAAACCAGGTATAAACTAGTATTTAACTCAACTTAAACTATGACTAAACAGTATAGAACTAGTTACTAACTCAACTTAACTTAGGACTAACGTAGTATAAACTAGCTAAACTAACTTAACATGGAACTAACACAGGTATAAACTAGTATAACTCAACTTAAACTAGGATAAAAACTAGGACTAAACCAGGTATAAACTAGTACTAACTCAACTTAAACATGACTAAACCAGGTATAAACTAGTTCTAACTCAACTTAAACTAGTACTAAACCAGGTATAAACTAGTACTAACTCAATTTAAACGAGGACTAAACCAGGTATAAACTAGTACTAACTCAACTTAAACTAGGACCAAACCAGAATTTAACCATGAATAACCAGCAAACAGGTTCATCTGCTCACGGGATCTGCTGGGATCTGCTGGGATCTGCTGGGATTTGCTGGGATCTGCTGGGGTCTGGTGGTCAGAGAGGCTGTAGGCGCAGAATGGAAGCCACGTCTTTGTCCATCTGCCCCAGGGCGGATGTGACGCAGAAGTGCCTCAGAACACGGCCTGATTCTCGTGTTGGTGGTTTGCGTTTCAGAGAACATGTCCCTGTCTGACGCGGCTCCTGCCTCAGATCTCAGTTCGGGTCTCGGGTCGGGTCCTGGCCCTGGTTGTAGCCCGGGTCTTGGGTCGGACCCGGTCCACAGCGCGGTGCACAGTCTGCAGCGCCTGTGTCAGCCCGGGGAGAGCGAGGGCTTTTCACGCAGAGCCATCGAGAGTCTGGTGAGGAAACTGAGAGAGAGACGAGAAGAGCTGGACGCGCTGGTCACCGCCGTCACCACCAGGGGGCGCCAGCCTGGACTCTGCGTAACCATCCAGAGGACGCTGGACGGACGGCTGCAGGTACAAACACCCCAAAGTCTCCGGGAAAGTCTCCTGACCTCTGACACCTAAAGACGGACCTCCAGTGGTCAGTCAGAACCGCCGTTATTCAGGTCACGGTCCAAACAAGTGGAGGATCAGAACCTTCCATTATTCAGGTCACGTTCCAAACAAGTGGAGGATCAGAACCGCCGTTTTTCAGGTCACGTTCCAAACAAGTGGAGGATCAGAACCGCCGTTTTTCAGGTCACGGTCCAAACAAGTGGAGGATCAGAACCGCCGTTTTTCAGGTCACGGTCCAAACAAGTGGAGGATCAGAACCGCCGTTTTTCAGGTCACGGTCCAAACAAGTGGAGGATCAGAAAAGTCTTATCTTTACGTTTTCATTCTGATAGTTTGACATCAGAATTAGGTCTTCACGATTAATCCAAATTGAAATTGCAATTATAATGTCGGTCTCTGGTCCTGTGTTTCAGTGTGTGTGTGTGCGCGTGTGCGTGTGTGTGAGGGGCGTGGCTAAAGCGTGCACAGGAACAGTTTTGCCTCATGTCTTTCCCTTGTGTGCAAAGCCTCGACGCCGCGTTTGAACCTCTCTTTATGGAATCATGTCAGACGCATTCTGACCTGGAAACACCACATTTGGACAAACAGGAAACAGCTGTTGCTAACGCGCTTTGCTAACGCGCTTTGCTAGCTTTGTGTTGCTAAGCATGTGTGCTTAGCATGGATCAATTCTAACATCTGGATAGAGTATTGCTAGCTTAAACCTGTCGTGAGTCGCCCCAGTGGCCAGTCCATTGGAAGCATTTTTTCCCACTGAGCGCACTGTAAAAACAAACGTCTCGTGTTCCTCTGACAGGGTCCGACAGCGGAACAAACGTCTCGTGTTCCTCTGACAGGGTCCGACAGCGGGAACAAACGTCTCGTGTTCCTCTGACAGGGTCCGACAGCGGGAACAAACGTCTCGTGTTCCTCTGACAGGGTCCGACAGCGGGAACAAACGTCTCGTGTTCCTCTGACAGGGTCCGACAGCGGGAACAAACGTCTCGTGTTCCTCTGACAGGGTCCGACAGCGGGAACAAACGTCTTCGTGTTCCTCTGACAGGGTCCGACAGCGGGAACAAACGTCTCGTGTTCCTCTGACAGGGTCCGACAGGGGAACAAACGTCTCGTGTTCCTCTGACAGGGTCCGACAGCGGGAACAAACGTCTCGTGTTCCTCTGACAGGGTCGACAGCGGGAAACAAACGTCTCGTGTTCGTCTGACAGGGTCCGACAGCGGGAACAAACGTCTCGTGTTCCTCTGACAGGGTCCGACAGCGGGAACAAACGTCTCGTGTTCGTCTGACAGGGTCCGACAGCGGGAACAAACGTCTCGTGTTCCTCTGACAGGGTCCGACAGCGGGAACAAACGTCTCGTGTTCCTCTGACAGGGTCCGACAGCGGGAACAAACGTCTCGTGTTCGTCTGACAGGGTCCGACAGCGGGAACAAACGTCTCGTGTTCCTCTGACAGGGTCCGACAGCGGGAACAAACGTCTCGTGTTCCTCTGACAGGGTCCGACAGCGGGAACAAACGTCTCGTGTTCTCTGACAGGGTCCGCAGCGGAGGTCCGACAGGGTCCGACAGCGGGAACAAACGTCTCGTGTTCCTCTGACAGGGTCCGACAGCGGGAACAAAACGTCTCGTGTTCGTCTGACAGGGTTCGACAGCGGTCAAATGAAGTGAGCCACGTCATTTGGTGCTATTTCTGGGCCACACAACCACAGGATGTAGCTAGCCACTAAAAGCTAAAGTGGCTACCTGTGTTAGCAAGCGCGCCCCCATTGACTTGAATGTACCGCCATCTTGCTCCCTGGGGGCTGGGGGGCTTACCTGACCTGCTCCAAACTGAACCAGTGGAAACGTGGCTTTACATGGTGAGTGTTCTTTTTACTGTGTCCGGCAGAGGGCGCTAGAAGTCCTCCGTCCTCACTGAAAGTGACCAGTTAAGTTTAGACCTGGTTCAGAGCTGATTTGGTCCTGGCCCTGGTCCTGGTCCTGGTCCTGGCCCTGGCCCTGGTCCTGCCTGGTCCTGGCCTCCTGGCCTGGTCCTGGCCTGGTCCTGGGTCCTGGCCCTGGTCCTGGTCCTGGTCCTGGTCCTGGCCCTCCTGGTCCTGGCCTGGGTCCTGCCTGGTCTGGTCCCTGGCCTGGTCCTGGTCCTGGTCCTGGGGTCCTGGTGTTGGTCCTGGTCCCCTGGGTCTGGCTGGTCCTGGCCCTGGCCTGGTCCTGTCCTGGTGGTCCTGGTCCTGGTCTGGTCTGGTCTGGTCCTGGTCCTGGTCCTGGGTCCTGGTCCTGGTCCTGGTCCTGGTCCTGGTCCTGGCCTGGTCCTGGCCTGGTCCTGGTCCTGGTCCTGGTCCTGGTCCTGGCCCTGGTCCTGGTCCTGGCCCTGGTCCTGGTTGGTCCTGGTCCTGGTCCTGGCCCTGGTCCTTGGTCCTGTCCTGCCCTGGTCCTGGTCCTGGTCCTGGTCCTGGTCCTGGCCTGGTCCTGGTCCTGGCCTGCCTGGTCCTGGTCCTGGTCCTGGTCCTGGCCTGGTCCTGGTCCTGGTCCCTGGTCCTGGCCTGGTCCTGGTCCTGGCTGGTCCCTGGTCCTGGTCCTGGTCCTGGCCCTGGCCCTGGTCCTGGTCCTGGCCCTGGCCCTGGCCTGGCCCTGGTCCTGGCCCCCTGGTCCTGGTCCTGGTCCTGGTCCCCTGGCCTGGTCCTGGTCGGCCCTGGCCCTGGCCCTGGCCTGGTCCTGGTCCCTGGTCCTCCTGGTCCTGGTCCTGGTCCGGTGGCCCTGGCCCTGGCCCTGGTCCTGGTCCTGGTCCTGGCCCTGGTCCCTGGTCCTGGTCCTGGTCCTGGTCTGGTCCTGGGTTGGCCTGGTCCTGTCCTGGTCCTGGCTGGTCCTGGCCCTGGCCTGGCCTCTGGTCCTGGTCCTGGTCCTGGTCCTGGCCTGCCTGGTCCTGGTCCTGGTTGGTCTGACACAGGAAAGGGGCGGAGCTTCTCTGCAGCTGTCGTCTCGCACACAAAACTCCTGATTTGACTTTTCTGTTCGAGTTTCTGTTTTATTTTCACATTTGACCCGACGTTTTCTCTGTAGAATCAGGACCACAGACCGCCACAGGCCGCCACAGACCACCACAGACCGCCACAGACCACCACAGACGCACAACCACACATCAGGCGCCACAGACCACAAGGCCGCCGACAGGACACTCTACAACGCCACAGACCACACGTAAATCGCATGACCACCTACAGGACCTGTCAAAAGACCTGCTACAACCAGACCACCACCACAGCCGCCACAGACCCCACAGACCGGCCACAGAACCCCACAGACCCACAGACGCCACAACCAATCAGACCACGAACAGACGACCAAGACACCACTAGACCACCATCATGACGCCACAGAACCGCCACAAGACCGTCACAGACCCGTTTTTTGTTTGTTATCGTCGAATAAAAAATATTTTAAAGTTTGTTTTATTTGTTTTCTTTTTTTAAAACACCTCCTTTGGTCATTAGGCGATTCCTTTGGTCCCGAACCACAGTTTGGACACCACTGACGGCCTGTGTGCCGACTCCAGGTTGTTTAAAACTGAAATGACATATCGCTCCTTCTCCACTAATGCTCCTCTTTCTCTCTTCCGTACTTCTACTTCCTTCCCTTTCCCTCCTCTCTCCTCGCTTCCTTCCGTTCCCTCCTTCCTCCTTCCTCCCTCCTCCCTTGCCTAGCTGTCGTTCCTCCTTTCCTCTCTTCCTCACATTCCCCCCTCTCTTTTCCTTCCTTCCTTTCTTCCTTCCTCTCTCTTCTCTTCTCCTCCTCCTCCTCCTTCCCTCCTCCTCTTTCCCTCCTCCCTCTTCCCTCTCTCGCCTCCCCTTCCATCCCCCTTCCTCCCCTCCTTCCCTCCAGTTCCTCCTCCCTCCCTCCCTTCCTCTCCCTCCTCACCCTCCCCCTTCCCTCTCCCTAACCTCACTCTCTTCCCTTCCTCCCTCCTCCCTTCCTCCTCCTCCTCCTCCTCTCCCCTCCTCCCTCCTCTCTCCCTTTCCGCTCCTCCTCTCCTCTCTTCTCCCTCTCCCTCCCGTCCTCTCGTCCCTTCCCTCCTTCCTCCCTCTGCCTCCTCCCTTCGCCCTCCTTCCTCCTCCTCTCTCTCTTCCTCCTCCTCCGCTCCCTTCCCTCCTATTCTCTCCTTTTCCTCTCTCTTTCCCTCCCTCCTTCTCCTCTTCCTCCTCCTTTGCTTCCTCCTGTCCCGCTCTCTTCCTTTCTCTTCTCCTCCTCTTCTTACTCTCTCTTCCCTCTTCCTCCCTCCTCCTCCTTCTCACGTCACTGCTCCCTCGCTCCTCCCTGCCCTTCCCTCTCTTCCTCCCTGCTCCCTCGTCCTGTCCCTCTCCCTTTCCCTTCTCTCCCTTCTCCCTTCCCCCTTTCCTCCCTTCCTCCTCCCCCTTCTCCGCTTCCCTTCCCTTCCCTCTCCTCTCTCCCCCTCTTCTCCTCCTTCCTCCTTCCTCCTCCCCTTCCTCTTCTCCTCTCCCTTCTATTTCTCCTTCCTCCTCCCTTCCCTCTCCCTCCCGTTCCTGCCTCCTCTTTGCCTTCCCTCCTCCCTCCCTCGCTCCTTCCTCGCTCCTTTCCCCCCCCTCCTCCTTCCTTCTCCCTCCCTCTTCCAGTCCTCCTCACCCTGTTGCCCTCCCCCTCCTCCTTCCTTCTCCCTCCCTTTCCTCCGCTCTTCCCTCCTCCTCCTCCCTTCTCCCGTCCCCTCCCTCCTCTCCTCCCTCCTCCCTTCTCCTCCTCCCCCCCCCCCCCCCCCCCACCCCCCCCCCCCCCCTCCCTCCTTCCTCCTCCTCCTTCCCCTCCCTTCCATCCTCTCCTCCCCCTCTCCTGTCACTCTCCGTTCCTCCTCCCGTTCTCTTCCTCCCTTCTCCTCCTTTCTTCCTCTTCCCCTCTTCCCTTCCCTCCCCTTCCCTCCTCCTCCTCTCCCTCCCCTCCTCTCTTCCTCCTCCCGTTCTCCCTTCCCTTCCTCCTCCCTCTCCTTCTCCCCATCCTCCTGTTACCCTCTTCCCCCTCCCTTCATCTCCTTCTCTCCCCTTCCTCCCTCCTCCCGCTTCCTTCTCCCTCCTCTCCCTCCCTACCTCCCTCCTCCTCCTCCTCCTCCTCCTCCCCTTCCTATCCTTTCCTCTTCTTCCTTCCCTCTTCCTTCCTCCTCTCCTCCCCCTCTCCTTCCCTCTCTTCCTCTTTCCCTCCTTTCCTCCCTTCCCCTCTCTCTTCCTCTTTCTCTCCTTCCTCCTCTCCTCCCTCCCTTCCCTCCCTTCCCTTCCTCCCCTCCCTCCTCCCTCCTCCCTTCCCCTTCCTCCCTCCCTCTCCCTCCTTCCTCCTCCCTTTCCCTCCTCTCCTCCCTCCTCCTCTCCTCTCCTCCTCCTCCTCCTCCTCCTCCTCCTCCCTCCTCCCTTCCTCTTTCCCTCTCTCCTCCCTCCCTCCTCTTCCTCCTTCCTCCTTCCTCCTCCCTCCCCTCCCTTCCTCCCTCCTCCTCCTTCCCTCTCTCCCTCTCTCCCTCCTCTCCCTCCCTCCTCCTCCTCCTCCTCTCTCCCTCCTCCCTCCTCCTTCCCTCTCCTCTCTCCTTCCTCTCCTCTCCTTCCTCCTCCCTTCCTCCTCCCTTCCCTCTCTCCCTCCCTCTCCTCTCTCTTCCTCCCTCCTCCCTCCTCCTTTCCTCTTCCTTCCCCTCCTCCCTCCCTTTCCCCTCCTCTCTCTTCCTCTTCCCTTCCCTCCCTTCCCTCCTCCTTCCCCTCCTTCCTCCCTCCCCTCCCTCTCCTCCCTCCTCTTCCCTCTTCCTCTCTCCCTTCCCCTCCCTTCCTCCCTCTCCTTCCTCCTCCCTCCTCCTCCCTCCTCCTCTCCTTCCTCTTCCCCCTCCTCCTCCTCCCTTCCTCCTCCTCCTCTTCCTCCCTCCTCCTCCTCTCCCTCCCTCCTCCTTCCTCTCCCTCTTCCTTCCCTCTCCTCCCTCTCTCCCTCCCTCCTCCCTCTCTTCCCTCTCCTTCCTCCTTCCTCTCCTTCCCTCCTCTCCTCTCCCTCCTCCCTTCCCTCCCCTCCCTCCCCTCCCTCCCTCCTCCTTCCTCTTCTCTTTCCTCTCCTCCTCCTCTCCCTTCCCTCCTCCTCTCTCCCTCCCTCCTCCTCCCTCCACCTTCTCATTTTGTCTTGATGATTCAGCCTTGGCTCAAACGGTCTCTCTTTCCTCCAGTTCTTCAGGTTGCCATTTTGCTCATCTGATTCTTCTTCAGGTGGCCGGCCGTAAAGGCTTCCCTCATGTGATTTACGCCGTTGTGGCGTTGGCGACTTCACAAGAATGAGCTCAACACGCCGCTTGCGCTTCGCTTGACTGAAGTATGATGCGTCTGCGTCAACCGTACACTCGCGAGTACCCGCGCCCGGGCCCGTACGACCCGCCTCAGTACGACCTAGGCTCTGGTAACCCGCGCTCAGGTACCCTCAGCCTCAGGTACGACCCCAGGCTTGGTACCCCGCCCCTAGGACAACCTCACCTCAGGTATGCCAGCCTTCAGGTACGACCCGCGCCTCTGGTACAACCCGGCCTCAGGTACGACCCGCTCAGGTACGACCCCCGCGCCTCAGTACGACCCCGCCCTCAGTACGACCCCGCCTCAGGTACGACCCTCAGGCGCCTTCAGGTACGACCCTCAGGCCATGTTTGATGGGCGGGCTTTGAGTATAATTAAAGGCACATGACTGTGAGTGTAGTGAACCGTCGAATCCAGCAGGGGCAAACCCTCCACATTGTGTCTGACCCTGCGCCTGCTCTCTTTCAGGTCCTCAGACTATCATAAAGGAGGAGCTGGTCCAGGACTGTCTCCACCTGGACCTGACCCCGCCCTCGATCCGTACCAGCCCCGCCCCTCTCCATGTATCCCAGCATGCACCTGTCGCCCGCAGGTGTGTTTCTGTGAAGTCGGGAATTTCTCTTAGCTCAGGTGTGATTCTGCCTGTGTCCTGCAGGTGGCGCCGGCTGCAGTCCAGGACTCAACGAGGTCCAAGTCTGATCCACATGAGTCCAGGACCGAGCCCCCTCCCCCCCTTGCCCCGAGTCCGGACTACAGTCCTGGACCAGAGACTGGACCAGACACCGGACAGGAGACCCACACAGGTCCGGGTTTAGTCCAGACAAAGACCCACGGTCCGGGTTTAGTCAGACAGCACAGGTCGGGTTTAGTCCAGACAAAGACCCACACAGGTCCGGGTTTAGTCCAGACACAGGTCCGGGTTTAGTCCAGACAAAGACCCACACAGGTCCGGGTTTAGTCCAGACAAGACCAGCACAGGTCCGGGTTTCCAGACAAAGACCAGCAGAGGTCCGGTTTAAGTCCAGACAAAGACCAGCACAGGTCCGGTTTAAGTCCAGACAAAGACCAGCACAGGTCCGGGTTTAGTCCAGACAAGAACCAGCCACAGGTCCGGGTTTAGTCTAGACAAAGACAGCACAGGTCCGGTTTAAGTCAGACAAAGACCAGCACAGGTCCGGTTTTAGTCCAGACAAAGACCAGCACAGTCCGGTTTAAGTCCAGACAAAGACCAGCACAGGTCCGGGTTTAGTCCAGACAAAGACCAGCACAGGTCCGGTTTAAGTCCAGACAAAGACCAGCACAGGTCCGGTTTAAGTCCAGACAAGACCAGCCAGTCCGGTTTAAGTCCAGACAAAGACCAGCACAGGTCCGTTTAAGTCCAGACAAAGACAGCAAAGACAGCACAGTCCGGTTTAAGTCCAGACAAAGACCAGCGGTTAAGTCCAGACAAAGACCAGCAGGTCCGGTTTAAGTCCAGACAAAGACCAGCACATAGGTCCGGGTTTAGTCCAGACAAAGACAGCACAGGTCCGGTTTAAGTCCAGACAAAGACCAGCACAGGTCCGGTTTAGTCCAGACAAAGACCAGCACAGGTCCGGGTTTAGTCCAGACAAAGACCAGCACAGGTCCGGTTTAAGTTTTGAAATGCACAAAGACGAAGTCTTTTGTTGGTGTTAGAGGGACTTCAGTCTTGTTTAGTTTCATAGTTTGTTTTTCAGTCCTGGTTTAGTCCTGGTTCAGTCTGGTTTAGTTCCTGTTCTGGTTTAGTCCTTGTCGGTCAGTCCTGGTTTTGGTTCAGTCCTGGTTTAGTCCTGGTTTAGTCCTTGTTCAGTCCTTGTTCAGTCCTGGTTGGTAGTCTGGTTTTTAGTCCTTTTCAGTCCTGGTTTAGTCAGTCCTGGTTTAGTCCTTGGTTTTAGTCCTTGTTCAGTTCAGTCCTGGTTAAAGTCTGTTCTGTTGTTACAGATTCCTGGTCAAATGCCCCCTACAGCCCAATTGGTCCACAGTCTCAAAGTGGGAGGAGCCCGCACCCATTACATCATCACCCACCTTCCAATAACCACTACTGTGAGTCCAGCTGTAACTAACACCATCAGGGGGCGCTAGGACTGTGGTGACTTTCTCATTTGTGTGTTTCAGGGACACAACAACAGCAGAACAACGCTCAGTATCAGCCCCCGGTGTCCAGCCACCCAGGTACGGCCCCAGCCCGGTTTAGACCCGCTTTAGACCGCTTTAGACCCGCTTTAGACCCGCTTTAGACCGCTTTAGACCCGGTTTAGACCCGGTTTAGACCCGACGCCCGCTTTAGACCCGCTTTAGACCCGCTTTAGACCCGCTTTAGACCCGCTTTAGACCGGTTTAGACCCGCTTTAGACCCGCTTTAGACCCGCTTTAGACCCGCGCTTTAGACCCGGTTTAGACCGTTTAGACCCGCTTTAGACCCGCTTTAGACCCGCTTTAGACCCGCTTTAGACCGCGTTTAGACCCGGTTTAGACCCGGTTTTAGACCCGGTTTAGACCCAGACCCGCTTTAGACCCGCTTTAGACCCGCTTTAGACCCGCTTTAGACCCGCTTTAGACCCGCTTTAGACCCGCTTTAGACCCGGTTTACGCTTTAGACCCGCTTTTAGACCCGGTTTAGACCCGGTTTAGACCCGTTTAGACCCGCTTTAGACCCGCTTTAGACCCGCTTTAGACCCGCTTTAGACCCGCTTTAGACCCGCCCACTTTAGACCCGCTTTTAGACCCGCTTTAGTTTAAACCCGGTTTAGACTCGCTTTAGACCCGGTTTAAGACCCGGACCCGCTTTAGACCCGCTTACTTTAGACCGCTTTAGACCCACTTTAGCCCGCTTTAGACCCAGACCCTTTAGACCCGCCCGGTTTAGACCCACTTTAGACCCGCTTTAGACCCTTTAGACCCGACCCGCTGCCTTTAGACCCGCTTTTAGACCGGTTTAATCCAGACCCGTTTAGACCCGCTTTAGACCTGTTTAGACCCGCTTTAGACCCGCTTTAGACCCGCTTTAGACCCGCACTTTAGACCCGCTTTAGACCTGGTTTAGACCCGGTTTAGACCTTTAGGTTTAGACCCACTTTAGACCGCTTTAGACCTGCTTTAGACCCGCTTTAGACCCGCTTTAGACCCGCTTTAGACCCGCTTTAGACCCGCTTTAGACCTTAGACCCGCTTTAGGTTTAGACCTGGTTTAGTCCCGGTTTAGACCTGGTCTGACCCGGTGTAAATCAGTACTTTGTGGTGGTGGTCCAGGTCTGGACTTCTGGTGCTCCATCTCGTTTACCTGGAGCAGGCTTTTACGTTCGAGTGGGCGAGGTCTTTTAGACAAGGCTCCGTCCACTTTCCCCGTCATCACCGTCGACGGCTACATGGACCCATCAGGAGGTGACCCGCTTCTGCCTGGGCCGCCTGAGCAACGTCCAGCGCACAGAGGCCAGCCACAGGGCCAGGTAATGTGGGCCACGCGGCCAGGTAATGTGGGCCACGCTCAGAGGCCAGCCACAGGGCCAGGTAATGTGGGCCACGGGGCCAGGTAATGCGGGCCACGCGCAGAGGCCAGCCACGGGGCCAGGTAATGCGGGCCGCGCGCAGAGGCCAGCACGGGGCCAGGTAATGTGGGCCACGCGCAGAGGCCAGCCACGGGGCCAGGTAATGCGGCCGCGCGCAGAGGCCAGCCACGGGCCAGGTAATGTGGGCCGCGAGGCGGCAGAATGGGCCACGCGCAGAGGCCAGCCACGGGGCCAGGTAATGTGGCCCGCGCGCAGAGGCCAGCCACAGAGCGGGGTAATGTGGGCCACGTGCAGAGGCCAGGTAACGTGGGCCACGTGCAGAGGCCAGGTAATGTGGGCCAGGTAATGTAGGCCACACAAAACTCACTAAAATAGTGAGTCAGTGTTGTGTCATGAAAGTCTGAAGTGTGGTCAAGAGTACAACTTTCGATCACACAGTTGAACTTTCTGTCTTTCCTTAAATAACTGCTGCTCCAAGTGTTGAGTTGAAGTGTCCTTTATCTCCTCCTGCCGCTAGCAAACGAGCTACAGCTCGCACAGTCGCAGCTACAATAGAAACAATTGAACTTGACATTTTACCACAGAGAGTTCATTTGAGACAAACTAAAACACATTTCTGAGTTTGTGCTGCTCACACTTCAGAAGAGGACTTCAGAACGTCCAGACCAGAGCTTCTCAAAGTGAGGGGTGCGAGACGTTTGGGTACATGTGGGCACATTATGTGTTTCTGTCGCAGGTTGCACATTGGTCGTGGTCTTCAGTTGGAACATCGCGGTGACGGAGACGTTTGGATGAGATGTTTGTCGGATCACGCCGTCTTCGTCCAGAGTTTTTATTTAGACCGTGAGTCCGGACGCACACCAGGGGGCGCCGTGCACAAGGTCTACCCCGGAGCCTACATCAAGGTCTGGAACTCTTATTTCCTGTTGAAGGAGAAGTCCTGGTTTAGTCTGTCTGGTTTAGTTCTAGTTTAACCTTCTCCAGCTCCATGTTCTCCAAACTAATGTGAACAACGTGTGTTTAAACAGTGGCTCCTAAAGAGTGCTTTTATAGTCATGTTTGTGACGTAACCAGGAGAACAAGCGATAGTTGTGTCCACATGGTATCGTGTCCACATGGTGTCGTGTGTCCACATGGTGTCGTTTGTCCACATGGTGTCGTGTGTCCACATGGTGTCGTTTGTCCACATGGTGTCGTTGTCCACATGGTGTCGTGTCCACATGGTGTTGTGTGTCGTGTGTCCACATGGTGTCGTGTCCACCTGGTGTCGTGTCCACCTGGTGTCGTGTCCCACCTGGTGTCGTGTGTTCCACATGGTGTCGTGTGTCCACGCGGTGTCGTGTCCACATGGTGTCGTGTCCACATGGTGTCGTGTGTTGTCCACATGGTGTCACATGGTGTCGTCACATGGTGTCGTGTCACATGGTGTTGTGTGTCCACATGTGTCGTGTCCACTGTGTCGTGTCACTGGTGTCGTGTCGTGTGTCCACATGGTGTGTCGTGTGTCCACATGTGTCGTGTCCACATGGTGTCCACATGTGTCGTGTCACATGGTGTCCGTGTGTCCACATGGTGTCGTGTCCACATGGTGTCGTTTGGTCCACATGGTGTCGTGTCCACATGGTGTCGTGTGGTCCACATGGTGTCGTGTGTCCACATGGTGTCGTGTCCACATGGTGTCGTGTGTCCACGTGTGTCGTGTGTCCACATGGTGTCAGGGACACACAAACACAAACCAGTGTTTTTAGCTGAATTAACACTGCAATCTAGGGTATTTATCACCCTGTTTTTACATTTTATATTCAAATTTCTCTCTAGTCATAGGATGGCCGCTGTTGTTGCCATGGCAACAGAACCCACGACTTGGTCACATGACCATTGGACATATGACACAAATCAGTCGACTTTAGAGCACGTTTTACAACCAGACTTTTCACGCTCGACCAGAAGTGTTATTACAACAGAAGTGTTATTACAACAGAAGTGTTATTACAACACAGAAGTGTTATTACAACAGAAGTGTTATTACAACAGAAGAAGTGTTATTACAACAGAAGTGTTATTACAACAGAAGTGTTATTACAACAGAAGTGTTATACAACAACAGAAGTGTTATTACAACAGAAGTGTTATTACATGTTATTACAACAGAAGTGTTATAACACAGAAGTGTATTATAACAGAAGTGTTATAACAACAGAAGTGTTGTTACAACAGAAGTGTCGTTACAAACAGAAGTGTCGTTACAACAGAAGTGTCGTT
This sequence comes from Chaenogobius annularis, assembly GCA_015082035.1. Taxonomy (NCBI): domain Eukaryota; kingdom Metazoa; phylum Chordata; class Actinopteri; order Gobiiformes; family Gobiidae; genus Chaenogobius; species Chaenogobius annularis. The sequence goes on from BJKM01001114.1 coordinate 36,290, forward strand.
ACAACAGAAGTGTTTTACAACAGAAGTGTCATCAGAATTGTTGTACCCCGGTCTGACCCGGTCTGACCCCGGTCTGGCCCCTGGTCTGACCCCTGGTCTGACCCCGGTCTGACTCTGTCTGACTCTGTCTCCTGCAGGTGTTTGATCTTCGCTTGTGTCACAGAGAAATGCAGAGGGTCTCGTACAGGGACCAGGACCACAGCAGCGGTGAGTTATTATGACTCTTCATCTTCACTCACTCCACACAGGAAAGACAATAGAACTAATCATCTAAAATAGAAACTCAAAAGAATGAACTCTGACTTGATCTCGAGCTAAAGCGCCGTGTTTCCACTGATGCTAACTTATATGTGTTGCCTTAGCAACACAAAGCTAGCAAAGCGCGTTAGCAAAGCACGTTAGCAAACAGCTGTTTCCCGCGCGGCACTGTTTGTCAAGAGCCCAAATGTGGTGTTTCCAGGTCAGAATGCGTCTGACATGATTCCATAAAGAGAGGTTCAAACGCGGCGTCGAGGCTTTGCCATGGATCTATAAGGCACGCCCCCTCTGTCCGCGATCCAAATTGAGTAGTGGCCGCTCCGCGGTACTGCAGCCTCAGGCACCAACCGTTTCAACAGTTCGGCCTGTCAAATTACCGAAAGTGCGAAATTCTTTTTAGTCTAAAAATAAAATAGAAGGAATGTCACTCTTCTGCCGTTTCTAAAATCCTTAAAAATCACATTTTTAACGTCACGGCGAAACATGTCCGCGCTCTGACCGCGCACGCACTCCTCGTGAACGATCAGAAGAGCGCGTGTGGGACGGAAACCAAACAGAAGAAGACGAGACAAACGAGACACGAACATTGTGTTTTATGTCATTTCACACGTTTTCACACATCATTCAATACGAAGTGGAAATGAACGATTACACAGTTCACACAGGCTAACACACGCTAACACAAGCTAACACATGCTAACACAAGCTAACACAAGCTAACACAAGCTAACACACAGCTAACACAACAAGCTAACACAAGCTAACACAAGCTAAGCAACACAACGCAACACAAGCTACGCTAACACACGCTAACACAACTAAACACAGCTAACACACTAACACAAGCTAACACAAGCTAACACACGCTAACACAAGCTAACACACGCTAACACACGCTAACACACGCTAAACACACTAACACACAGCTAACACAACTAACACACGCAAACACGCTAACACGCTAACACAAGCTAAACACAACACAAGCTACACGCTACACACGCTAAACACACGCTAAACACACGCAAACACACGCAAACACACAAACACACGCTAACACGCTAACACACGCTAACACACGCTAACACACGCTAACACACGCAACACAAGCTAACACACAACACAAGCTAACGTTTAGCTACACAAAAGCGTTCATGAGTTCACGGCTCATGCTTTCTGAAACCATTCTTTTGGCTTTACAACATGAAACCTTTATATTTATAGCTATAACAGTTCATCATTCACATGTCGTCACCATTTCAAGACCTCAGACTCCAAAAAGTCCGCTCTAACTGTCCTCAGTCTTTCTCTCGTTCTGCTGTCGCCGTGCTCGTTCCTGATGTCGTCATAAAAGGGGAGGCGCTAGACTCCCTATTCAGGCAGTAACGCGGAAGTAGGGAACTTTTTTGGAGACATGCGCAATGAGCACACGCCATAGGCATTGAATTGGGCGCCATTTTGGCTTCCGGGGTCTTGGGCTTTGCACACAAGGCAAAGACATGAGGCAAAACTGTTCCTGTGCACGCGAGCTTTAGCCACGCCCCTCACACACACACATGACTAAAGGTCTTTGTGTGACTCATTCAGATCGACCTCAGGAGTAAAAAGGATCAGGAGGATTTGGATCAGATTTATAAATCCTGAGTTCTGTTGGTGAAACACGTGATCAGAGCCTTGTGTTTAGTCCTGGTCTAGACCCTGACCCTGTTCTCCCTCAGGTCCTCACGTGGACGCGCTCCGGGGCCTCTGTGTGTTCAGAGTGAGTTTGGTGAAAGGTTGGGGCCAGCAGTATCCACGGCGCTGTATCCAGGACACCCCCTGCTGGCTGGAGGTGCACCTACACCGCGCTCTGCAGCTGCTGGACCAGGTTCTGCACGCGCTGTCTCCACGGCAACACCACGACCTCTGACCTCACGGCAACACCATCACCACCTCTGACCATTGACCTGACCTCCGCACAGCTCAGCGTCGCCCCTTCTGGCTCCGGGGCGCAAGTAGCAGTCAGTGTCGGCTCTTTTACTCCACTTTTGGTCGTTTTTCACACGTACATTATTTGATCCCACCGTTTTGCACCCCTACGTTATGCCCTGACCCCCCCTGACCCCCCGTTATGCCCCTGACCCCCGTTATGCCCCTGACCCCCCTTATGCCCTGACCCCGTATGCCCCTACCCCCTGTATGCCCCTTACCCCCGTTATGCCCCTGACCCCCGCCCATGCCCCTATGCCCCTGACCCCCGTTATGCCCTGACCCCGTTATGCCCTTATGCCTGACCCCCGTTATGCCCTTATGCCCTACCCCCATTATGCCTTGACCCCGTTATGCTCCTGACCCCCATTATGCCCCCCGTTATGCCCTGACCCCCGTTATGCCCTTGACCCCCGTTATGCCCCTGACCCCCATTATGCCTTGACCCCCGTTATGCCCCTGACCCCGTTATGCCCTGACCCCGTTATGCCCCTGACCCCCCATTATGCCCTTGACCCCCGTTATGCCCTTGACCCCCGTTATGCCCTGACCCCCGTTATGCTCCTGACCCCCGTTATGCCCCTGACCCCCGTTATGCCCCTGATCCCCGTTATGCCCTTGACCCCCTTATGCCCTTGACCCCGTTATGCTCCTGACCCCCATTATGCCTTGACCCCCGTTATGCCCCTGACCCCCGTTATGCCCTGACCCCCGTATGCCCTGACCCCCGTTATGCCTGACCCCCGTTATGCCCGTTATGCCCCCCCTTGACCCCTGACCCCCGTTATGCCCCTGACCCCCGTTATGCCCTGTTATGCCCCTGACCCCTGACCCCCCTGACCCCTGACCCTTATTATGCTCCTGCCCCACCCTTATGCCCCTGACCCTTATGCCCTGACCCTATTATGCTCCTGACCCCCGTTTGCCCCTGACCCCCATTATGCCCCTGACCCCCGTCATGCCCCCTCTTGGATGAGTTCAAAGTGAACACAAAAGCCCACAATAGATATGGAGCTTTATAATGTGGACCTTTTTAGACATCACAAACAATCCTTTCCCGTCCGTGCAGTGCGGAGCTCCCATTGTTTCCTCTTTCTGGTTTAAGGGTCCTTGCGGATCGGGGCTCAGCTCCTGGGCACTGAGCAGGGCACTTGCCCACACGGTCGCAGTAGCCACAGCCGCAGGTGAGGGGGGTCTTGGGCCATTTTTTACCAAAATAATTGTCTGCTCCTTCGACTTGGGCCGCTTCACCCAGACAACACAGCACTTCGGGCTGTGGAGCCTGCACTTGGAGCCGGTGCTCCAGGCCCTGTAACGGCGGGCCTGGGGCTAAATAAAGCCCCCTCACAGGGGATGGTGTGTGTAAAATGGGTTACGTACTCCGGTGTTGTGTGCACGTCTTATTATTCGCTCTAGTTCCCCCTCACTGTAGTGAGCAGATCCTGAGGCCACATCCGGGGGTGTCCGGGAACTGTTGGTTGTGCTAACAGTAACATGAACACAACTGGTGCATCACCACCACCCACCACTATGGGGTCTGCAGTAGTGGGTCCGGGGTTATACCAAGTTTGTCCCCGGAGCGAGCGGCGGGGGCGCGGCTCCATCGGGCACCAAAGTCCCACGTAGTGAAAAACAAAGCACTAGAGCATTGTGTGGATATAACACCGAGGCTCCCTCCCCCTGTCCTGCGGGGCGGGAGCCGTGTGAGCACTTCGCCGTGGAGAGGGTTCAAGGTTCAGCAGTTTGTGAACGATTGTCGTCGCATGTCATTCATCATTGAGTTTATTCTCGTCGGGCCCGCAATTTTTTAAAGTTTGGGTCGGCCCTCATACTCCGTGGGAGACTGTGGATCTTGGACTCTTTGGGACTGCGACCGTCTCTGATGCACCATTTTATTGGAAAATGGTTCATTTATGACTCACATCCGGCCACTAAACGTGGCCCCTGAGCCGCACTCCATGACACTTTGAATGTTTACACCAGGTTTTCAGTCCGATCCAACAAACCAATGACGTTTGGCAACCAAAGAGTGGATGTAAAAGGCGCCCACAGACCAGAGGATCCGGGGTTGAGGAGTGCTCGAACCACACAGAAGGTTCCTGGGTCCACAGATTTAGCCTCCGACAGACGGGTCGCCAGGACGACGCCTTCCAGCCGAGTCTCTGACAAACTGAAATAGTCCAGAAGAGATTATTGCAACGAGCCGAGAGGTGCCTCAGACACCAGGGGGCGGCTGTGACTGGTCGCGAGCTCCTGAGTTCTGCTCCCTTTCTCGTGATACTGCTTCGTGCATGTCGCGCAGTTGTTGAGTTGTGAAACTGTGATATTTTTTCAGCTGTTGGATGTTTTACCTGGTGAATCCCTGCTAGGAGCTTTAACTTGTGCAATGTCCGGATGTGGGTAGTCTTAACTTTTGTGACATTCCGCAGGTGGAGCTTTATATTTGACATGTCCCGCGTGGGCTTAGCAGTGGAGCTTGACATGTCCGGCAAGTTTAACTGTGACATGTCCCGCAGTGGAGCTTTAACTGTGACATGTCCCGCATCTTAACTGTGACATGTCCCGCAGTGGAGCTTTAACTGTGACATGTCCCGCAGTGGAGCTTTAACTGTGACGTCCCGCGTGGAGCTTTAACTCGGCGAAAATATCAATTAGCAAAAGAAGCAATTATTTCGATAAAAGAATGTGTTTTTATATAAAACTGTAGTTGCAGCTGAAACTTAGACCAGAGAGAGTTCCTCCGGAGCACAGTTCCTCCGGAGCACAGTTCCTCCGGAGCACAGTTCCTCCGGAGCACAGTTCCTCCTGACAGAGAGAACACAGGAGTTCCTCTGCGTCTTCAGTGTGGCTCTGGTGCAGAGGCTCACACGTCTCTGGCTTTGGAAAGCTTTAAGTGTCTTCTGTTTGTGTTTGTCACGATGTTCACAAAGTCATGACAACGAGAACCTCTGTGTGGCAGTGGGACTTTTATGGACGAATGAGGGATTACGCCCACGTGGTACTTTTATATTCATTCAGGGGTAAATGCTCAGAAGAATGAGCAAATGATCGAATGTTAATCAGTTCAGTCATTTCTGATCGTCAGCGATCGAGATGAAGAAACCACATCAGCCCCAGGAACTGTGGACCTGCTTTAGTCCTGGTTTAGTCCTGGACCTGCTTTGGACCTGCTTTGGAACTTGTTTGGACCTGGTCCACACCTGGTCCACACCTGGTCCACACCTGGTCCATCACCATGGAGCTCAACAGCCCCGCCCACTGTAAGTCCAATGTAAAAACCTTTCACGTTCCTGTTTTCCAAAGACAGAAGAGTTCGTTGTTTCAGTGGAAGTACAAGTACCACGTACAAATATACTTCAGCACAAGTACAGAAAATGTTCCTTTTAGAGTCAAACAAAGTCAAAGTATTTCACACCCATTTTTGAAATATTTTAAGTGTAAAATCTTAAATAATTATCTTTTCTGTACTGTCGAAAACCCCTCAAACCGAACAGAAAGTACTTTGTACTTTCCAGGCCCTGCTCTCTAACGTAGTGAAGTAAAAGTACAAAGTATCCTGTGTAAAACGTGTACTTTGTTTCTACCTCTGTAGGTGGTTTGGACCGCGGGCGTCGGCCTCGTGCTCGTGAACAGAGCCGAGCCGCTTTCCCACGCTTCAACATGATGTTTGGGGCAAAAACGTGTAAAACGTGTAAAAACGGGGCGAGCGGCGCCCGGGCCCGGGCCGAGCGGCGCCCGGGCCGAGCGGCGCCCGGGCTCGGGGCGAGCGCTGTTGAACTCCATTACACCTAACGTGTGTTTCTGCAAAGCCCTTGCACAGTGCGGTACATGTCGTTTAAAGCAGATTATTGTGGGAGCAGATGTCAGCGTGGAGGAGGAGCCCCAAACGTCTGTGACCTCATTATCAGACGTTTAACGAGCCCGGGGGGCAAAAACAATGATCCCAAAAGGGCTTTTTTTGAACCAAAACCATGAGTATTTTTGCTCTGTTCTTCATGGAAAAGTGTGTTCTCGTCTGCTTCGTTCTGATGACACTTGAGACGTGTTTTAAAGGGTCTTCACAGAAGTTCTATAAGCTTTGCCACAGCTCAAGTGTCTCCAGCTCCTTTCTGTAGAGATTTAACACGTTATTTGTTTTTTCTTTTATTTATTCAATGAGTTCTGACCAAAGATGAAAGTTCTGTATCATCACTATGTTTGGAATGCCATCAGAAATTACAATATCGATGTATGTGTGTGATTCGAAGGCTTTTGTACTGTTTAAATGGAGCTTGAACTGTAAGAAATCTATTACTTTTTGACTGTGGCTGTTAATGTTTCAATGAAATATTTTAAAGATCATTTTTAAACCAAGAATTTGTTCAAAAAGTGTGTGTTTTCTTCAGTTGTTGTGTTCACGGTTCGACCACGGGGTTTTACTGTGGCGCCATTACGCACAAAGCCTGGGCGGGGCGACGGTTCAAAATACCGCACCGACGCGTCGCCATTTGCTGCGTCTCCGGCCCGCCCAGCAGGCTGGCCAATGGGAGAGCGCGGTGCGTGTGAGTGAGCGGCGAACGGGCCAATGGGAGGCGGCAAGGAGGGCGTCCGCTGTGGAGGTCGGACGAGAGTAAGATGGCGGTTCAGTTGTGCCCTGGCGTCCGTCTGAGCTGCGTCTGACACAGCGCCGCGGCTTTTCTGCCTTTTCTGTTCCATATTTGTTTATTTACCGTTTTTGCACCACTAAAATGGAGATGAAAAAGAGGATTACGGAGGAGCTGGGCGGCAGGAAACCGGCAGAGGTGCGGATTTCATGTTTTTATTTCTATTTTCTTATAAACGACATTTCTCCATCGTTTACGCTTCATTTCAGGATTTAGTTGCGACTTCAAACATTTTCTTTCTGTTTATTTCCTCCCGTTCCCGCACAAAACCCTCCCGTTCAACATCTTAGTTCATTCCGCCGTCGCAATTTAATCCGTTTTATGTCGGTGTGACGCTAAAGACGCCCGCGGGGATCAGCGGCGGCGCGCTCGGGATTTCCCCCGCGGTGGAGCCTCTCAGCGCGGCCACACGCAGCACGAGCTCCCGCTGTTCAAGATGGAGCCGGACGATAACGCCACAAACGGCCACAAACGGCCACGCAACAGTCGTGCGCGGACAGTCGGCGTTTCCCGCGCAACCGTCGTGTGAAACCCGAGCCCGCGACACGGAGCTAATCAGGAGCTAACAGCGCCAGTGCGAGCGCGCGAGGCTAGCGGCGCGTTAGCTCCGCGCCAGCTTCAGTGAGGCGGTATGATACTAGAGGGATGAGGCTTCTGTTGCCATGGCAGCTGCGGCGGCCATCTTGTGATTGTAGGACCAGCAAAATTCTAATAATGAATGGGTTTCACCGTCCTGTGGGTTCGACTAAAATCATGATTGATTAGTCGATTAAACGGGTTGAGACTAAAGCTCTTTTGAGTTATGAAGTCTCTCGAGGATGAGTCTGACCCAAAGTGCACTCACAAGGTCACGAACTCATGGAGTAAACAAGAAGCAGTATGAGACTTCAATGACTGATCAACTAAAGCTTTATTTATTTGAGAACTTTGCTACAAAAACAGACCTGTCGCACACCTGGGCGTGTAAAGACCTGTTGCACACCTGTTTCCACTGTTGCTTGTAAAGACCGTTGCACACCTGTGTGAAGGAAACCTGGCGGTGTAGACCTGTTGCAACTGTTGCAGTGAAAGTTGCACACCTGTTGCACACCTCACACCTGTTGCACACACCTGTTTGCACACCTTTGCACCACTGCTTCCGTTTGTGTGAAGGAAACAGAAAAGTGAAAAAGCGGCTCGAGGTTTCGTTTGTTTGAGGGCGTTTCCGTTTCTAATCCAGTTGTTGCGCTTTAGATCCGCATCACCCTGGAACCCATGGACAGAAGAATGTCAAAACAGGGCGTGGCTCACTGTGAGGTGTCGGTCTGGGGTTTTATCTCCTCAAAGCTGTTAGTTTGAAGATCATGAGCTTAAACAGATTTAAGAGTGATTCCAAACCAGTCACAACATGGCCGTGTGTGACTGCAGTTACCATGGTGACAGTGCTTCTAGTGTTCCGAGTCCGCTGAGCCCCCGTTAGCCCCGGGGAACTAAAAGCTTTTACTGTTCAACTTTTCTATTGAGACTTCTGAAACGCATTTGAACCAAACAAACGTGTAAATCTGTGACCGAAGCGTCTGGGAGAGGATATATATGAATAAAGTCTGTTATTTATGACTGTGTGTGTTTTGTTGTTTTTCGAGTGCGTTCGCACAAACTTTGACCTTGTGGAGTGGACTTCTCTCCGCTGCTTTAGGATCTTGTTTTGATGCTCGTTTTAGTGTCTAGTTGTGATTGTAGTTTGATTCTAAACCAGCAGAGTGCGCCCTCCTCACTATGTTCCTGTCATGCCCGTTGTGTCCAGGTGGTGGAGCTGCTCCTGGACAGCTGTGTCTCTGCAGATGGAGAACTGGACGGTCTGAGCGAGGACTTTTCTGCTCTGGAGGTGCTCAGTCTGTGCAACACCGGCCTCAAGAGCCTGAGCAAGCTGCCGGCGCTGCCCAAGCTCAAACGGGTCAGTACTGCGGCTAAGGACCGGGTCTGGACCAGGACCGGGTCTGGACCAGGACTCACTGTGCCGTTGTTCTCTTGCAGCTGGAGCTCAGTGACAACACGCTGTCGTCGGGTCTGGAGGTCCTGTCAGAGAAATGTCCTGCTCTCATTTATCTGAACCTGAGCGGGAACAACATCAAGGACATGAGCGCCATCAAGGGGCTGGTACGAGAACTGCACTCGCACTGACATTTAGGTTGAACTCTGCAGAGATCAGATGTGTATGAAGAAGTTCTGCTGCTGCAGAGAATGTACTTCAGAGTTGAGAGTGTGTGTGTGGGCGCGTTGGCGATGGTATCCGTTGGCGATGGTATCCGTTGGCGATGGTATCCGTTGGCGATGGTATCCGTTGGTGATGGTATACTCTTGTCTCTTTCGTCCTGAGCAGCAGAAGCTCGGGTCTCTTCAGTCTCTGGACCTGGAGGAAGACGAGGAGGATGAAGAATCCTGGAGAGAGAAAGTGTTTGAGCTTCTGCCTCAGATCTGCTTCTTAAACGGCTTCGACCAGGATCACAACCAGGCCCCGGACGACGGTTTGTACCCCCGACGACCCGGGTGACCCCGAACGACCCATTTTTGCACTACGACAAACACCGTTGCAGAACCCCCAACACGCTGGTGTGGACGCGCCGGACCCCTGACGGCCCATGAGCCTAACCCCATGACCTTCCGCCCCCGACACACCGTGGACCTCCAGACACGCCCATTGACCCCTCGAAGCGCGTCTCCGGTGGCTCCGACCCCCGACACGCCCTTTGACGCGCCGACGCGCCCGTTGACCTCCGCCCGCCTGACACGCCCTTGACCCTCGACGCGCCCGTGACCTCCCGCCCCCGACACGCCCTTGACCCGTCGGACGCCTGCCCGTGACCCTTCCGCCCCCGACACGCCCTTGACCCTCGACGCGCCCGTGGCCTCCGCCCCCGACACGCCCTTGACCCTCGACGCGCCCGTGGCCTACCCCCGACACGCCCCTTGACCCTCGACGCGCCCTGGGCCTCCCCCCCGACACGCCCTTGACCCTCGATCCGCCCGTGGCCTCCGCCCCCCGCCTTGACCCTCGACGCCCCGTGGCCCTCCCCCCCGACACGCCTTGACCCTCGACGCGCCCGCCCCGACACGCCCTTGACCTCCGCCCTGGACCTGCCCCTTGACACGCCCTTGACTTCCGCCCCTCGACGCGCCCTTGACCCCTGACCCTGTGATAAATAGCTGAAGCTTCGGTCACATTCGTCTTGAATTATTTAAGCGCGTTTGTGGTTCCAGACGACGACGATGATGAGGCTGGTCCCCATGACGACGACGACGACGACGATGACGACGATGAGGACGAGGACGAAGGCTCCGAGGACGAGGAGGTGGGGCTGTCCTACCTAATGAAGGAAGGCATCCAGGTGAGTGTGAGGCGTCGCCATGGTAACGTACACCGACACGACGAGCCGTTTGGAGTTTCTCTGTCGTTAAAGAAACCGGTAATGAGAAGAACCCTCCTCAGAAGTCACAAAGTGCTTCTCAAACAGACCCTTGAAGGAAACGCCAGGGTCCAGTGACCTCAGGGACAGTCTGGAAGGATCGGTCTCCTGTGGTCCCAAAACCAGGAACCATCAGTAGTCTGTGATCCAAAGACCTCCATGAGCAAGGAGGGCCTGACTCTGAAGGGCTTTGAGGATGGGTGAACCGCGGGTCAAGATCCACGGCAGAGTTCTGGGCCCGCCGCAGACGAGAGCTCCTTTTGTTTGGACCGGAAACCAAACGTGAAGATGAGAGGAACCGTTCCTGGTCAAATGTTAGTGGTGCTCTAAAGTCTTGGTTCCGCACCGATCCCCCAACACGGGTTTGACCCTGAAGGGGTTCTTCACGGGCAAGAATCAGGGTCTGTTTTGTCTGCATTTGGTTTGGACTCTTTCTGAAACGCTTTTGTTTCTCTTTAATAATCGATGAATACAATAACAATGTGACCTCAGGGACACGCCCACAAACAGTATCTACACATTACTACTCCATTCACTCTGTTGATCACATGACTCTGCTGCAGGATGAAGAGGATGATGGAGATTACGTGGAGGAGGAGGAAGATGAGGAAGATGGAGGTTTGTCATGTCACTCAATAAATGTATGTGTGTCAGGTCAGACCCTGCAGGGGTCACCAGGGGTCACCAGGACTGCAATACTCCAGTGTGTCACTCGGCAATTCAACACAAATATAAGGACTAAAGCAGGTCTGAGAGTCGGTCCAGAACTGAGCTTCTGCTCCTGTCCGGGGCCGCCTGTCCGGGGCCGCCTGTCCGGTCCGGGGCCGCCTGTCCGGGGCCGCCTGTCCGGGGCCGCCTGTCCGGGGCCGCCTGTCCGGGGCCGCCTGTCCGGGGCCGCCTGTCCGGGGCCGCCTGTCCGGGGCCGCCTGGCCCTGCGATTATGCTCGTGACACGACGTGGCCCAGATATGACTCGAACTGTAAAAACGGCATATACATCACTGTTTAACTGACTGTTGCCGGGCCCTGGAGGAGGGGCCCTGGAGGAGGGGCCCTGGAGGAGGGGCCCTGGAGGAGGGGCCCTGGAGGAGGGGCCCTGGAGGAGGGGCCCTGGAGGAGGGGCCCTGGAGGAGGGGCCCTGGAGGATAAAAGTGTTTGAGACGTTTCATTGTCGTTTGTGTTCCAGACGAAGACGGGCTCCGAGGAGAGAAGAGGAAGAGGGACGCAGAGGAGGAAGACGACGATGACGAGTGACCACGCCCTCAGCCAATCAGAGCCCACCAACCACAGCCCCAAAGCCAATCAGAGCCCAGAGTCAGCCACGTTTCCACTGGTTCTGTTTGGTTCACCCCAAAGTTTCCCGGTCAGAATGCGTCTGACACGATTCCGTAAAGAGAGGTTCAAACGCGGCGTCGACATGAGGCAAAACTGTTCCTGTGCACGCCAGCTTTAGCCACGCCCCTCACACACGTCTTTGTGTGACGCGCTCAGATCGACCTCAGGACTCAAATGGTTTCCTCATAGATCTAAAGTGAGCCGCTGTTGACCAGTCGAAACGTGGCTTTTGTGTCCTTTAAATGTGGGCGTGTCGAACTGAAAACGTGCGTTTGTGACGGGGAAAAGCTCCGTTTGGTTTTTCCAACCACGGCAAAGATTTGAGTTGATATTTTTACTAGGAGCGTTTCAAACTCGTGTCATGAACGATCAGGGAAACATTGCCCACCTTCAGCTCAGACCCTTTAAAGTCCAGCGTCCCGTCAGAGCGCCCCCTGGAGGCCTGTGTGCGCGCCTTCTTTACCCAAGCGTTTGGCTCCATGTTTTTAAACTTTTCCCCCAGAATCAGGACTTAGGTTCCTCCATTTCCCACGATCCCCGGCGTGGCTCGATGGCGCCCCCTCTCTGTAAATAGATCTGTGTGCTGTCTGTAGTTTGTGTCGTGTTTTTATTATTTTATTTTTTTATTCCCGTGTGATGTCATCGGAGTTTTGGAATAAAAACGACTGGATTCTAACGTTTGACTTTCTTTTCTTCCTCGACACGTGAAAAACTGGGTCTGGGCCGGGTCTGGGCCGGGTCTGGGCGGGTCTGGGCCGGGTCTGGGCCGGGTCTGGGCCGGGGGGGTCTGGGCCGGTCTGGGCCGGGGGCGGGGGCGGCTGGGCCGGGTCGGGTCGGGTCTGGGCCGGGCCAGGGCCTGGGTCGGGCCAGGGCCTGGGTCGGGCCAGGGCCTGGGTCGGGCCTAGGGCCGGGCGCTGGGCGGGCCAGTCTTCACGAACCGGGTCTGAAGGTCCAGTCATATCTTCTCATATCTTGCCTTGTGGACCAATTGAGAAGGGGTCTGCAGTGTAAGTCTCTACACACCTCTTGAGATCTTATGGAACTTCAAAATGGTGTGGACATGTTTTCCATGACTCATTCAATAAAACTCACCAAGGATTCTAAGGGCTTTGTGTCCAACATCTCCAAATCAAACATCTGAAAACGAATCCTAAACAACATCTGATGCTCGACTCAGCAGGAACGTCCTTCAGATCTTCAGGAAATGCCACGGTTTCAAAATTCATCCTCGTTTTGTTCACGCTGTTTCTTCATGAGTCAAATGTGATGCTGTGCTTCCACGGTTCTTCTGTGAGCTGTCATCGCAGCCAGGACGTGGCCTCCCCGGGACGTGGCCACCGGACGGACGTGGCCCCCCGGGACGTTGCACTGAAGCTTGGCCTTCCTCAGCTGCTGGCAGGAAGTCCATCCTCTGCTGGGCCTTCTTGATGAGGGAGCTGATGGTGGGCTCCCACTGGAGAGTCCTGGGTGGGATGGTGGTCCTCCTCATCACCACACCCGTCTGAAGAAAGTCTATGCGCACAGACAGCGCCCCTGGAGGGACTTTGTAAAAGTACGCCTTTTTTTTTTAAACTGCTGAGAAGAACTGCTCTGAAGGACAAAGAAATATTCACAAAGATTTGACAAATTTGATTTCTTTATTTAAAAAGTTATTTTAAAATTATATATATTATATTTTAAATATAAAAATTGTTTTAGAAAATGTCATAAATATCAAAATAAATACTGAAAAGTGCTGAAAACCAGGACTAAAAAGGAAACTAAAACGGGACTAAACGGGTCTAAAACGGACTAAAGCAGGTCTAAAACAGTCTAAACGGTCTAAAAGCAGACTAAAGAGGACTAAAGCAGGTCTAAACGGTCTAAAACAGGTCAAACGGTAAGCAGGACTAAAGCGTCTAAACAGGTCTAAACAGGCTAAAGACAAGGTCTAAGCGGATCTAAACAGGGTCTAAAACAGGCTAAACAGGACTAAAGGCAGGTCTAAAAGGTTAAACAGGTCTAAACCAGCGACTAAACAGCTAAAGGTCTAAAAGGCTAAAAGGACTAAACGGGACTAAAGAGACGGACTAAAACAGGTCTAAAACGGTCTAAAGCAGACTAAGCGGTCTAAGAGCTAAAGCGGGTTATAAGCGGCTAAAGAGATAAACGGGTCTAAAGCAGCTAAACGGTCTAAGCGGGTCTAAAGCGGGTCTAAAAGCGGGTCTAAAGCGGGTCTAGAAGCGGGTCTAAACGGAACTAAAACGGTCTAAAGCAGGAAACGGGTCTTAAGCGGGTCTAAAGCGGTTAAAAAGGACAAACGGCGTTCTAAAACGGTCTAAAGCGGTCTAAGCAGGATAAAGCGGGTCTAAGCGGGTCTAAAGCGGGTCTAGCGGGTTAAAACAGGTCTCCTTGGGTCATGGCTGAGACTTGCTCGATACCAAACTGAAGACACTCCAGAGCCTTGGAAATCGAGTTGAAGTCTTGGCTTTGGGTCGAGTTACAGACGACTGGGTCCAAGTCCAGGCCCTGAACGCACCACAGAGAGAGAGGGAGGAGAGCTTGAAGTAAACTTTTGATCTCCTGTGTGCGTGTGTGTGTGTGTGTGTGTGTGTGTGTGAGGGGCGTGGCTAAAGCGTGCACAGGAACAGTTTTGCCTCATGTCTTTCCCTTGTGTGCAAAGCCTCGACGCCGCGTTTGAACCTCTCTTTTGGAATCATGTCAGACGCATTCTGACTGGAACACACAATTGGACAAACAGGAAACAGCTGTTGCTAACGTGCTTTGCTAACGTGCTTTGCTAGCTCTGTTGTGCTAAGGCTCCACATATAAGTTAGCATCAGTGGAAACACGGCGATTTAGCCGAGGATCGAGTCAGAGTTTGGAGAAAATGAGTCTTTTGTGTTTCTTTCTCGCTTTTTGCCTCTTGTTTTGGCCTGAGTCTGCGTTCTCTCTCTGGTCCAATCATCTGGCTGTGCTGTGAGCTCCTCCCCCTGTGCTGTGGAGTCCTCCCTGAGCTAAAGTCCACCTGGAGCCCAGCGTGTGTGTGTGTGTGTGTGTGTCCAGAGGGGGCGCTCTCACCAGGTGCACCAGCAGGTCGTGGTTCAGCTTCGTCGAGTCGCAGTAATGGGCCGAGGGCGGGGCCGAGGGCGGGGCCGAGGGCGGGGCGCGGGCGGGGCCAGAGGAGCCGAGCATTTCTGCAGCCGAGCCAGAGAGTGCGCGAGCTCCTGTGCGCCCTGAAACACCACGCGAACGTGTCAGACCAATCACAGGCCGAGCAGACCGGTAACCCGCCCCTCATGCTCACAACTGGTCAGAGAATGATTGACAGGCGTCTTACCTGCTCTGGGAGAACCACATGACCTGAAACAGTTGGACACAGCAAAGCCCTGAGAAAAAAGAAAACAGGTCTGAACCAGGCACGGAACCAGGCCGGAACCAGGCCGGCAACCAGGCGGAACCAAGCCGGAACCCGAGGTCCTGAAACCAGGTCTGAACCAGGTCCGGAACCAGGTCTGAACCAGGTCTGAACCAGGACCAGGAACCAGGCCTGAACCAGGTCTAACCAGGTCTGAACCAGGCCGGAACCAGGTCTGAACCAGGCCGGAACCAGGTCTGAACCAGGCCTGAACCAGGTCTGAACCAGGTCTGAACCAGGCCGGAACCAGGTCTGAACCAGGCCTTGCTCTCACCTGGTTTTGGAAGTCTTCTCTTGTTTTGAGCAGAGCTTCATTCAGGTTCTCAATGTCGTTTCTTACGATGGTTTTTCCCTCGTCTGTTTGTTTATGCAGAGTCGCCGCGGCAACAAATTCCACTCCCAACAATAGAAGACTCAAAATCCCACAATGCACTGCAGCAGAGAGAGGTCAGAGGTCAGAGGTCAGAGGGAGACCTGGCTAAAGCTGAAGGAGTTTCTCCTTCTTGATCATTAAAGATGTTACTGAGGGTTTCTGAATGAGGCTAACGTTTATTAGCATAGCCACTAGCATTAGCCAGCTGCTAACGAGTTGAAGCAAACAGCCTCGGTCTGGAGTGAGTTCTGTAAGTCCACTCGTCCCTCCTGACCACAGGGGGGTCTTTGGGGATGAAACCGCCCAACGTGAACATGCAGGTTTTGTCCTCCAGATGGCAGTAGAGTATGTGACGTCACTTTATTTAACCAGATCCATCGAGATTGAAACATTTAGTCATTGAACAAGAAACATTTCAACCTTTTGAAAGGCGTGAGTGGAGTTCCAAGCTGAGGGAGCAGCTTCAGTCTGAACAGGAGCTTCAACACTCACACAGATCACTAACACAACACGAGACGCACACTGACGACACACACATTTTAACATGAAGAACGTCGTCACGATCCAAAGGTAGAAGGAGCTCCACCAGACGTTTGGGGCTTCACCTGGTGTGACCCTGAGACCAGGTGATGATCCTGGGCCATGGTCCATGTGAGAAGACCATGGACCATCCAGACTGAAGCGGCGGGAAAGTGTCATCTGAAACTCAACGTAAAAACCTTCATCTGAAATGTCCCATGGAATCCACAGAGACATAAAGATCTGGCCTCAAAGTGGCTCCTACTTCTTCTGTTCAGATCGAGCTGGTGTTTGATCTCTTTGAAACGGTCGGAGCGAAGACGATGAAGAGTCAGACATCAAGCAAAAACAAACCATTTCAGTCTCTGACTTTGGTTCAAAAAGCGTTCAATGTTCTGACATTGAGACGCTTTTGAACCAAATCAAAGTTTTTATGGTTCAAGATCAGAGCAGATACTCACTGGTGAAGAGGGTCCTGGAGCTGCAGCAGTAACAGTAGTAGTAGTAGTAGTAGTATGTATGTTGTGTACTTCATGGCAGTATATATACATGCAGAGACTTATTATTCACATTTCTGTGGAAGTGGAAGAGGAAGTCTGAGCTCAGAGTTTGAAGAATGTGACATCAAACATTTATTTATTATACTGGAGCCACAGCTGCCCCGGGACGACCGCCACAAGGGCCCACAGGGGCCCACAGGGGCCCACAGGGGCCCAGAGCGGCCCACAGGGGCCAGAGGGGCCCTTGTACAGAAGTGTCCAGTGTTCGCCCTGACTCTAAGCTGGGCTCAGGTTCATGGTTGTTCCTCTGAGATGTTTCCTGAGGCCGGAGCCAGAGGAGCCTCAGCAACACGTACCAACCAGGGATTTTATCGCTTCAATACATGTGGAAAGAGCGAGTCCAAACCCGGTCCCAACCCGGTCCCAACTTGGTCCTGACCCGGTCCCGGTCCGGCCCTGGTCCCGGTCCAGTCCCGGTCCGGCCCCGGTCCAGCCCTGGTCCCGACCGGTCGGCCCCGGTCCGGCCCCGGTCCAGCCCCGGTCCGGCCCCGGTCCCAACTTGGTCCTGACCCGGTCCCGGTCCGGCCCTGGTCCCGGTCCAGTCCCGGTCGGCCCCGGTCCGGCCCCGGTCCGGTCCCGGTCCGGCCCATTCCAGCCCCGGTCCCGACCCGGTCCCGACCCGGTCCCGACCCGGTCCCGACCCGGTCCAGCCCTGGTCCAGCCCCGGTCCGGCCCCGGTCCCGACCCGGTCCAGGTCCGGCCCCGGTCCGGCCCGGTCCGGCCCACCCGGTCCCGGTCCGACCCCGGTCCCGGTCCCGACCCGGTCCCGACCCGGTCCCGACCCGGTCCCGCCCGGTCCGGCCCCGGTCCGGCCCCGGTCCGGCCCGGTCCGGCCCCGGTCCCCCATTCCAGCCCCGTCCCGACCCGGTCCGACCGGTCGCAGCCCGGTCCCGCCCGGTCCGACCGGTCCCGAGGTCCGGCCCCGGTCCGGCCCCGCATGTGTTAAAGAGTCTCAAACAGAAATAAGTGTGAGTCTTGAATTCTGAGCAAAGTGAGTGACGTCAAACGCACTTTGTGTCATCGCGTCAGGTGAAGAGGAACTTGTGGTTTCATGAGCGTGAATGTGGACACTGGACGGAGCAGGTTTGAACGTCTTCATTTGAACCATGTTGGTGAAGTTTGTGACGAAACAGTCTTGGCTCTTGACTCAGTGGATCTTCTGCTGAGTCTGAAAACGGCTCGAACAAACTTCTGCTTTTCTGCTCCAAGAAAAGCAACTGTGACAATTATGAGGAGCAGGTTTTAGACCTGGTTTAGACCTGGTTTAGACCTGGTTTAGACTGGTTTAGACTGGTTTAGACCTGGTTTAGACCTGGTTTAGACCTGGTTTAGACTGGTTTAGACCTGGTTTAGACCTGCTTTAGACCTGGTTTAGACCTGCTTTAGACCTGGTTTTAGACCTGCTTTAGACCTGGTTTAGACCTGGTTTAGACCTGGTTTAGACCTGGTTTAGACCTGGTTTAGACCTGGTTTAGACCTGGTTTTTAGACCTGCTTTAGACCTGGTTTGGACCTGGTTTAGACCTGGTTTGGACCTGCTTTAGACCTGGTTTTGGACCTGGTTTAGACCTGGTTTAGACCTGCTTTAGACCTGGTTTGGACCTGGTTTAGACCTGGTTTAGACCTGGTTTGGACCTGGTTTGGACCTGGTTTTTGGACCTGCTTCAGACCTGGTTTAGACCTGCTTTAGACCTGGTTTAGTCCCTGGTTTAGACCTGGTTTAGACCTGGTTTAGACCTCGTTTAGACCTGGTCTAGTCCTGGTCTAGTCCTGCTTTTGACCTGGTTTAGACTTGGTTTAGTCCTGGCTTAGTCTGGCTTAGTCCTGGTTTAGTCCTGGTTTAGTCTGGTTTAGACCTGGTTTAGTCCTGGTCTAGTCCTGGTTTAGACCTGGTTTAGACCTGGTTTAGTCCTGGTTTAGTCCTGTTTAGTCCTGGTCTATCCTGGTTTCGACCTGGTTTCGACTTGGTTTAGTCCTGGTTTAGTCCTGGTTTAGACCTGGTTTAGACCTGGTTTAGTCCTGGTCTAGTCCTGGTCCTGGTCTGTCTGTCCTGTCTGCTTTAGACTTGGTTTAGTCCTCCTGGTTTAGTCCTGGTTTAGTCCTGGTTTAGACTTGGTTTAGTCCTGGTTTAGTCCTGGTTTTAGTCTGGTCTAGTCTGGTTAGTCCTGTGTTAGTCTGGTTTTCCTGGTTTAGTCCTGGTTTAGTCCTGGTTTGGTTTAGTCCTGGTCTTAGTCCTGGTCTAGTCCTGGTCTAGTCCTGTCTAGTCCTGCTTTAGACTTGGTTTAGTCCTGGTTTAGTCCTGGTTTAGAGTCCTGGTTTAGACTGGTTTAGTCCTGTCTAGTCCTGGTCTAGTCTGGTCTAGTCCTGCTTTTAGACCTGGTTTAGACTTGGTTTAGACCTGGTTTAGTCCTGGTTTAGTCCTGGTTTAGTCCTGTTTAGTCCTGGTTTAGTCCTGGTCTGTCCTGGTCTAGTCCTGCTTTAGACCTGGTTTAGACTTTGTTTTAGTCCTGGTTTAGACCTGGTTTAGTCCTGGTTTAGTCCTGGTTTAGACCTGGTTTTAGACCTGGTTTAGTCCTGGTTTAGTCCTGTTTAGTCCTGGTCTAGTCCTGGTCTAGTCCTGGTTTCGACCTGGTTTAGACTTGGTTTAGTCCTGGTTAGTCCTGGTTCAGTCCTGGTCTAGTCCTGGTTTAGTCCTTTTTAGTCCTGTTTAGTCCTGGTTTAGACCTGGTTTTAGACCTGGTTTAGTCCTGGTTTAGTCCTGTTCTAGTCCTGGTCTAGTCCTGGTCTAGTCCTGGTTTAGTTTCGACCTGGTCCCTGGTCAGTCCTGGTTTAGTCCTGGTGGTTTAGTCCTGTTTAGTCCTGTGTCTAGTCCTGGTTTAGTCCTGGTCTAGTCCTGTCTAGTCCTGGTTTAGTCCTGTTTAGTCCTGGTTTAGTCCTGGTTTAGTCCTGTTTAGTCCTGGTTCAGTCTGGTTCAGTCCTGGTTTAGACCTGGTTTAGACCTGGTTAGTCCTGGTCTAGTCCTGGTCTAGTCCTGGTCTAGTCCTGCTTTAGACCTGCTTAGACTGGTTTAGACCTGGTTTAGTCCTGGTTTTAGTCCTGGTTTAGTCCTGGTCAAGTCCTGGTCTAGTCCTGGTCTGGTCTAGTCCTGGTCTAGTCCTGCTTTTGACCTGGTTTAGACTTGGTTTAGTCCTGGTTTAGTCCTGGTTTAGACCTGGTTTAGTCCTGGTTTTAGTCCTGGTTTAGACCTGGTTTAGTCCTGGTCTAGTCCTGGTCTAGTCCTTGACCTGGTTTAGACTTGGTTTAGTCCTGGTTTAGACCTGGTTTAGACCTGGTTTAGTCCTGGTTTCCTGGTAGTCCTGGTTTAGTCCTGTTCTGGTTTTAGTCCTGGTCTGGTTTAGTCTGGTCTAGTCCTGTCTAGTCCTGGTCTAGTCCTGGTTAGACTGTTTAGTCCTGGTTTAGTCCTGGTTTAGACCTGGTTTGACCTGGTTAGACCTGGTTTGGACTGGTTTAGACTGGTTTCGACCTGGTTTAGACTGGTTTAGACTTGGTTTAGTCTGGTTTGACCTGGTTTAGTTGGTTTAGTCCTTGGTTTAGTCCTGGTCTAGTCCTGGTCTAGTCCTGCTTTTAGACCTGTTTAGAGTCCTGGTTTAGTCCTGGTTTTAGACCTGGTTTAGACCTGGTTTAGAACCTGGTTTAGTGGTCCTGGTCTAGTCCTGGTTAGTCCTGGTCTAGACCTGGTTTAGACCTGGTTAGACCTGGTTTAGACCTGGTTTGTCCTGGTTTGGTCTGGTTTGGACTGGTTTAGCCTGTTTAGTCCTGGTTTAGACCTGGTTTAGACCTGGTCAGTCCTGCTTTAGTCCTGGTTTTGAGTTCCTGGTTTAGACCTGGTTCAGTCCTCGTTTAGACCTGGTTTAGACTGGTTTAGACCTGGTTTTAGACCTGCTTTAGACCTGCTTTAGACCTGGTTTATACCTGGTTTAGACCTGGTTTAGACCTGCTGGTTTAAACCTGGTTTAGACCTGGTTTAGTCCTGGTTTAGTCCTGGTTTTGTCCTGTCTATCCTGGTCTAGTCCTGGTCTAGTCTGGTCTAGTCCTGGTCTAGTCCTGGGTAGTCCTGCTTTTGACCTGGTTTAGACTGGTTTAGTCCTGGTTTAGACCTGGTTTAGACCTGGTTTTAGACCTGGTTTAGACCTGGTTTAGTCTGGTTTAGACCTGGTCTAGTCCTGGTCAAGTCCTGGTTAGACCTCCTGGTCCTGCTTTTTGACCTGGTTTAGACTTGGTTTAGTCCTGGTTTAGTCCTTGGTTAGACCTGGTTTAGTCTGGTTAGTCCTGGTTTTGACCTGGTTTAGACCTGGTTTAGTCCTGGTCTAGTCCTGCTTTAGTCCTGGTTTTAGAGTCCTGGTTTAGTCCTGGTTTAGACCTGGTTTAGACCAGGTTTAGGTCCTGGTTTAGTCCAGGTTTAGTCCTGGTTTAGTCCAGTGGTTTAGTCCTGTTTAGGTTTAGTCCTGGTTTAGACCTGGTTTAGTCCTGTTTAGTCCTGGTTAAGTCTAGGTTAGTCCTGGTTTGTCCTGGTTTAGACCTTGGTTTAGTCCGGTTTAGTCCAGGTTTAGAACTGGTTTAGACTGGTTTAGCCTGGTTGACCTGGTTTAGACCTTGGTTTAGCGGTTTGTCGGTTTAGACCAGGTTTAGACCAGGTTTAGTCCTGGTTTGTCCTGTTTAGTCCTGGTTTAGTCCTGTTTAGTCCTTCTAGTCCTGGTTTAGTCCTGGTTTAGTCAGACCTGGTTTAGACCTGGTTTAGACCTGGTTTAGACCTGGTTTAGACCTGTTTAGACCTGCTGAAGACCTGCTTTTAGACCTGGTTTAGACCTGGTTTAGTCCTGGTTGGTCCTGGTTTGTTTTTAGTCCTTTTTAGTCCTTTTTAGGTGGTTTAGACCTGGTTTAGACCTGTGGAGTCTGGTTAGTCCTGCTTTAGACCTGGTTTGTGGTTTTGACCTGGTTTTAGACCTGGTTTAGACCCTGGTTTAGACCTGGTTTAGACTGGTTTAGTCCTGGTTTAGACCTGGTTTTAGTCCTGCTTTAGTCTGCTTTAGGCCTGGTTTAGACCTGGTTTAGTCCTGGTTTAGACCTGGTTCAGACCTGGTTTAGGTCGGTCAGGTTTTAGACAGGGTTTAGGTTTAGTCGGTTTAGTCCAGGTTTAGTCCAGGTTTAGTCCGGTTAGTCCAGGTTTTAGTCAAGGTTTAGTTTAGTCCAGGTTAGTTTTAGTCCAGGGTTAGTCCAGGTTTAGTCCTGGTTTAGTCCAGGTTTAGTCCTGGTTTAGTCCAGGTTTAGTCCAGGTTTAGTCAGGTTTAGTCCTGGTTTAGTCCAGGTTTCCAGGTTTAGTCCAGGTTTTGTCCAGGTTTAGTCCAGGTCCAGTGGAGTCATGGACTAAACTTGCTCTAGCTCCAGTAGCTCCGCCTCCTGCTGCCTCAGCTCCAGTAGCTCCGCCTCCTGACTCTGGGCTTGTTGTTCCCGCTCTGACCTCTGACCTCTGTAATGTCACGCTGCAGGTAACACAAGGGCCACCTGTTGAAAAGTCTTTTGGCCCAGGAGGTCGCCGCCTCTCTGACCTCTGACCTCTGCTGGACGTTTGGCTTCGTCTCATTTGTTTCCTTGTTTTAGAAATAAAAATGACGCGGCAAAAAGTAAATTAATAAGTTTATTTTGAAAAACGGAACATTCTTTTTACATTTGAGTGAGAAAGTGTTTTATTTACAAAAGTCACTTTCACATCCAGACCAACTCTGACCAAGTCCTGGTCCTGGTCCAGGCCCGGACCAGGCTCGGACCAGGCCCGGACCAGGCTCGGACCTGGCCCGGACCAGGCCCGGACCAGGCTCGGACCTGGCCCGGACCCGGCCCACCCGGCCCACCCGCCCAGACCCTGGTCAGACTTTGATGTGCATCAGAACCTGTGTTCGGTGAGACTGGAAATCCTCTGGAATCGTGTCTGAAAAACAAAGGTCAAAGTTTCAGCTCTTAAAACATGTCCAGGGTCAAAAGGTCGAGACCAGAGTGTGACCTGTGACCTCACATTTAAACTCATTTAGGAACAATACGAGTCCAGTCAGGACTGAACATGATCCCGGCCCCGATCCCGGCCCGATCCCGGCCCCGGCCCCGGCCCCCCTCAGGCCCCGGCCCCGGCCCCGCCCGCCCCCGGCCTCCCCCCGGCCCGGCGGCCCCGGCCCGGCCCCGGCTCCCGGCCCCGATCCGGCCCGGCCCGGCCCGGCCCCGGCCCCGGCCTCTAGGCCCCGCCTCAGCCCCGGGCCTCAGGCCCCGCCCCGCCTCAGGCCCCCCCGGCCCCGGCCCGGCCCGCCCCCGGCCTGGCCCGGCCCCGGCCCCCCCCCCGGCCTCGGCCCCGGCCCCTCACCGTTGCAGCGATAGCGCAGGTTGACCAGATGATGTTCTCCTGAGAGAAGCAGAAGACTCCGAGACGACTCCTCTCATCGTAGAGTCCAGGAGCACCCCACTGTCAGCGACCTGCTGCGCCCCTCAAACAACCTCAGCCTGAAACAGAGAGCACCCAGTGAGAGAGCACCAGTGAGAGAGCACCCAGTGAGAGAGCACCCAGTGTAGGAGCACCCAGTGAGAGAGCACCCAGTGTGAGGAGCACCACAGTGAGAGAGCACACCAGTGTGAGGAGCACCCACCGTGAGAGAGCACGTGAGAGGAGCACTTGTGAGGAGCACCCAGTGGTGAGGAGCACCCAGTGAGAGAGCACCCAGTGTGAGAGGAGCCAGTGTGCAGTGAGCACCCAGTGAGAGGAGCACCCACCCAGTGAGAGAGCACCCAGTGTGAGGAGCACCAGTGAAGGAGACCCAGTCAGTGAGAGAGCACCCAGTGTGAGGAGCACCAGTGCAGTGTGAGAAGCACCCAGTGTGAGGAGCACCCAGTGAGAGAGCACCCAGTGGAGAGGTGCACCCAGTGAGAGAGCACCAGTGAGAGAGCACCCAGTGAGAGGCAGCACCCAGTGAGAGAGACCCAGTGAGAGGAGCACCCAGAGAGAGACCCAGTGAGAGGACCCAGCACCCAGTGAGAGCACCAGCCCAGTGAGAGAAGCACCCAGTGAGAGAGCACCCAGTGAGAGAGACCCAGTGGAGGAGCACCCAGTGAGAGAGCACCCAGTGTGAGGAGCACCCAGTGAGAGAGCACCCAGTGTGAGGAGCACCCAGTGTGAGGAGCACCCAGTGAGAGGAGCACCCAGTGTGAGGAGCACCCCCAGTGAGAGAGCACCCAGTGTGAGGAGCACCCAGTGTTGAGAGCACCCAGTGTGAGAGCACCCAGTGTGAGAGCACCCAGTGTGAGGAGCACCCAGTGAGAGAGCACCCAGTGTGAGCACCAGTGTGTGAGGAGCACCCAGTGTGAGGAGCACCAGTGTGAGGAGCACCCAGTGAGAGAGCACCCAGTGTGAGGAGCACCCAGTGTGAGAGCACCCAGTGTGAGAGCACCCAAGTGTGTGAGAGCACCAGTGTTGAGAGCACCCAGTGAGAGAGCACCCAGTGTGTACAGTATTAGTAGTATTAGTAATACTGGCAGTACTTGCAGTACCTGCAGTACCGGCAGTAGTACGCAGTACCTGCAGTACCTACCGCAGTACCTGGCAAGTACCGGCAGTACCGGCAGTACCGGCAGTACCGGCAGTACCGGCAGTACCGGCAGTACCCTGTACCGGCAGTACCTGCATACCGGCAGTACCGGCAGCAAGTACCTGCAGTACCTGCAGTACCTGCAGTGCAGTATCCGACCTGCGGCCCGTGGCTCAGGCTCCATCTGTACGAGGTCTTGTCTCTCAGCCCTGGTTCCGGGGTCTTTCCACAGAAGGCGAGTCTGACCCGGGGTGTGCCCGTGTGCCACAGGCGTTACGAAGGTACTCGCCGGACCAGTGTCCGACTTCACCGCTGCACCAATCAGAGAGAGGAGGGAGGGCCAGCCAATCAGAGAGGAGAGGGAAATGTGTAAATTCATCATGGTACTTCCTGTTGACACGAGCACATATGACACAGAGGTCATTCCACAGCTGTTTACCTAGCAACCAGACTTGCAAACAAGAGCCCACAGGTCTGATCTGACACAACACCATAGAACACCTGTGTTTAGTCCAACCATGGTTCAAACTGTCAGTGAAGTGTCGCACACTGATGACATCACACGGATGACATCACACGGTGGGATCATCACACGCATCACACTGACATCACAGAGGACTTTATCAACATATCTTCAGTTGGTGATAAATGTTAACGCAGATGCCCTCCCACCCACATGCGCAGATGCCCTCCCACCACATGGTGTTATCGGCGCAGATGCCAGATGCCTCCCACCACATGGCAGAGGGCAGGCCCACGGGTGAACATGAAGCGCAGATGCCCTCCCACCACATGGTTAAAGCGCAGATCACCACAGCTGCCCTCCACATTGTGTAAGCGCAGATGCCCTCCCACCACATGGTGTTTAGCGCAGATGCCCTCCCACCACATGGCGAGGCCCACGGCGTGAACGACTCTGACCTTCAGCTGCAGCGCGGGCTCGGCGTTGGCACGGAACGGCGCCGTTTGCCAGTACGTCTGCTCCGTCTGTTTCCACATGACCACGTAGAAGGAGGCGGAGTCTTGGTAGCCGAAGATGAAGCCGGCGTAGTCGTCGTCGGTGACCGTGTTTACGTGGAACGTGCCCTCGAAGTCCACGCCGAAGTCCACGCCGTAAACGCCGTGTAGCCTGAGAAGACACGTGAGAACAGGAGTGAGCTGAAGTGAGACGCTGGAACATCTCTGCTCCTCGTGGTCTTCAAACCAGAGATGTGGGACTTTGAGGTGAGAAGATGGAGCACAGAGAACAGCAGTGCAATGAAGTCGAGTCTACAGGAAATGGATGAATGCGAGCGAGGGAAAGAAAAAGGGGGCGGGGCTTGCCCTTATTTCAGCTCCAATCAGAGCGTTGCTGGTGTGACCCAGAATATGAAGCTCAATGGAAACATCCTGAGAGTAATGTTGTGCCGGGGGTCCCTGTGCAGGCCTTACTGGCACATGACAGACGCTTGGGTCATGAGGAGGAAGTGAAGAATCCCTGGGTCAAATCTGTGCTTACGACATGGAAGGAGCTGATCAAAACATACAACACTAAACTCCTCCCACTTCACCTGCGACTGCAGACCCGTGCATGGATCTAACTCCATCATCAGGTTCGCGGACGACACCACGGCGATAGGTCTCATCACTAGGGTTGGGCTAGGCTAGGCTAACCCTTAGCCTACAGGGAAGAGGTACCGCACCTGGCCACATGGTGCGCCGAAAATAACCTGCTCCTAAACACCAGCAAAACCAAGAGCTCATCGTGGACTTCAGGAAGGAGAAAGGAGGCATGCACCATCCACATCAACGGGATGGACGTGGAGCGTGTCTCCAGCTTCAAGTGTCTGGGGACCCACATCTCGGGAAGACCTGTCCTGGACCACCAACACCTCCAGCCTTGTCAAGAAGGCTCACCAGCGCCTCTTCTTCCTGAGGACACTGAAGAAACACCATCTGTCTTCAGCCATCCTGGTGAACTTCTACCGCTGCGTGATGGAGAGCATCCTGGTATGGGGGCTGCTCTGTTGGGGGGCGCAAGGGACTGCACCTCAGGAGGGCGCTTCAGGTGCCCCCGCACAAGGACTAGCAGACTGAGCAACAGTGTCTTCCCTGTGTCCTTCTTGAACTCCGCCCCATGCCGATGAACCCCAAGGTTTGGATTACAAAAGATCTAAAGGTTTTTCACCAGATTTGTGAAAGAGAATCGCATGAAAAGATGAAGAGTGGGGAAAGTGTGAGTACGTCCCAGAGGAGGGGCTCAAAGTCACATGTCTGGAAGGAATTCAGCTGTAAAAATGTGTCATGCTTCTTCACTCCAGGTCTAAGTGCTCATTATTCAGAGGGAAATGCAACTGTTGGTGAAACAGCGCCACCAGGAGCCGGACCACTGTGACGTGTTTTGGGACTGTCCTGTTTTTTGGATCAATAAAGTGCTACAGATTCAGCCTCAAAACTCCTGCCGTGGACACAGTGGATGGATACCTCTTGAGCAGACGGGGAAAAGACCCTCAGGACAAACTGGAGCCACACGAGGACTGAGAGTGTGACAGACATACAGAAGAACACACGCAAACGGACCAAATGAGACCTTTGTGATTTATGTTCTAAATGTTCTGAAAAGTGTGTCTGGAGCTGTGCTGAAGGGTTCTGTGGGCCTCAGGGGGGGGGGGGGCCTCAGGGGGGGCCTCAGGGGGGCCTCAGGGGGCCTCAGGGGGGGCCTCAGGGGGGGGCCTCAGCGGGGCCTCAGGGGGCCTCAGGGGGGGCCTCAGGGGGGCCTCAGGGGGGCCTCAGGGGGGGGCCTCAGGGGGGGCCTCAGGGGGGGCCTCAGGGGGCCTCAGGGGGCCTCAGGGGGGGCCTCAGCGAGACTATAGAGAGGTTCAGGTCCAGATTTTCTCACCCACGGCGAGTCCAGGGTCACTGTTCATGGTCTGCACAATCTCCATCCCCTGAAACACAACAGAGGGTTAAACCAGTCCCTGTCCCTGTCCCAGTCCCAGTCCCGGTCCCTGTCCAGTCCCTGTCCAGTCCCGGTCCCTGTCCCGGTCCCGGTCCCGGTCCAAGTCCCTGTCCAGTCCCAACCTGGTTGAGCACCACCCAGTTGGGGTCTATCTGAGCGTCTCCCTCTGGGTCCAGGACCACGGTCTGAAAGGCTCTGAAGTCCGTGAGTGTGACCTCTGCGTTCTCAGGGCAGGCGTCCAGAGCGTCCTGCACCGCGTCGTTATCGAAGTCCAGCTCACACACGTCACCCACGCCGTCCACTGAAGACGAGAGGACACGTTAGGCCCGGTTTAGACCTGGTTCGGTCCAGGTTGGTCTCTGGTCCTGGGGTCCTGGTTGGGTCCTGGTTGGGTCCTGTTTTGGTCCTGTTTGTCCTGGTTCGTCCTGGTTCAGGTTCGGTCCTGGTTCGGTCCTGGTTCAGGTTCGGTCCTGGTTCGGTCCTGTTTGTCCCGGTTCGGTCCTGGTTCGTCCTGGTTCGGTCCTGGTTCAGATTCGGTCCTGTTTGTCCTGGTTCGGTCCAGGTTCGGTCTAAGTTTGGTCCTGGTTCAGTCTTGGTTCAATTCGGTCCTGGTTCAGATTCGGTCCCGTTTGTCCAGGTTCGGTCCTGGTTGGGTCCTGTTTGTCCTGGTTGGGTCCTGGTTCGGTCCTGTTTGCCTGGTTCTGTCCTGTTTTCCTGGTTCAGTCCTGGTCCTGGTCCCTGGTTCAGTCCTGGTCCTGGTTCAGTCCTGGTCCTGGTCTTGGTTCGGTCCTGGTTCCTGGTTCGGTCCTGGTCCTGGTCCCGGTTGGGTCCTGGTTGCCTGGTTCTTTGGTTCTGGTCCTGGTTCCTGGTCCTGGTTCAGGTTCGGTCCTGGTTCAGGTCCTGGTTCGGTTCTGGTCCTGGTCCTGGTTCGGTTCGGTCCTGGTTCGTCCTGGTCCTGGTTCTGGTCCTGGTCCTGGTCCTGGTCCTGGTCCTGGTTCAGGTTCGGTGCTGGTTCAGGTCTTGGTCCTGGTTCGGTCCTGGTCCTCGTCCTGTCCTGGTCCTGGGTCCTGGTCCTGGTTCGGTCCTGGTCCTGGTTCCTGGTCCTGGTCCTGGTCCTGGTCCTTGGTCCTGGTCCTGGTCGGTCCTGGTTCGGTCCTGGTTCAGGGTTCGGTCCTGGTCGGTCCTGGTCCTGGTTCGGTCCTGGTTCGGTCCTGGTTCGTCCTGGTTCGGTCCTGGTTCAGATTCGGTCCTGTTTGTCCTGGTTCGGTCCAGGTTCGGTCTAAGTTTGGTCCTGGTTCAGTCCTGGTTCAGGTTCGGTCCTGGTTCAGATTCGGTCCCGTTTGTCCAGGTTCGGTCCTGGTTGGGTCCTGTTTGTCCTGGTTGGGTCCTGGTTCGGTCCTGTTTGTCCTGGTTCGGTCCTGTTTGTCCTGGTTCAGTCCAGGTTCGGTCCTGGTTCGGTTCAGTCCTGGTCCTGGTCCTGGTCCTGGTTCGGTCCTGGTTCAGGTTCGGTCCTGGTCCTCCTGGTCCTGGTCCTGGTTCAGTTCCTGGTTCAGGTTCGGTCCTGGTCAGGTTCTCCTGGTCCTGTCCTGGTTCGATCCTGGCCCTGGTCCTGGTCCTGGTCCTGGTCCTGGCCCGGTCCTGGTCCTGATCCTGGCCCGGTCCTGGTCCTGGTCCTGGCCCGGTCCTGGTCCTGGTCCTAGCCCGGTCCTGGTCCGGTCTGGTCCTGGCCCGGTCCTGGTCCTGGCCCGGTTCTGGTCCTGGTCCTGGTCCTGGTCCTGGTCCTGGCCCTGGTCCTGGTCCTGGTCCTGGCCCGGTTCTGGTCCTGGTCCTGGCCTGGTCCTGGCCCTGGTCCTGGTCCTGGTCCTGGCTCCTGGCCCTGGTCCTGGCCCTGGCCCTCCTGGTCCTGGTCCTGGTCCTGGTCCTGGTCCGGTCTCTTACTGTCCGTGTCTCTCTGGTTGGGGTTGGGGATCAGTCTACAGTTGTCGTGATCGTCCAAAACGCCGTCGTTGTCGTCGTCATGGTCACAGGCGTCGCCGAGGCCGTCGTTGTCCGAGTCGAGCTGAGCGCTGTTCGGGAGGTCGGGGCAGTTGTCACGGGAGTCCTGATGACCGTCCCCGTCTCTGCGGACACAACCGGTCACCCTCTGGTCACAGGGAGCTCTGAGGACCGGACACCCACGGCCTAAACCAGACTAAACCAGACTAAACCAGACTAAACCAGACTAAACCAGGATTAAACCAGACTAAACCAGACTAAACCAGGACTAAACCAGGACTAAACCAGGATAAACCAGACTAAACCAGACTAAACCAGACTAAACCAGGACTAAACCAGGACTAAACCAGACTAAACCAGACTAAACCAGACTAAACCAGACTAAACCAGATAAACTTGAATAAACTAGACTAAACCTGAATAAACCAGACTAAACCAGTGTTAAACCAGACTAAACCAGACTATACCAGGACTAAACCAGGACTAAACCACAATAAACCAGGACTAAACCAGGCCTAAACCAGACTAAACCAGGATAAACCAGACTAAACCAGACTAAACCAGACTAAACCAGGATTAAACAAGACTAAACCCAGACTAAACCAGGCCTAAACCAGACTAAACCAGGATTAAACCAGACTAAAACCAGGCCTAAACCAGGCCTAAACCAGACTAAACCAGACCAAACCTTTATAAACAAAACTAAACCAGTGTTAAAACCAGGCTAAACCAGGACTAAACCAGGACTAAAACCAGGACTAAACCTTTATAAACAAAAACTAAACCAGTGTTAAACCAGACTAAACCAGACTAAACCAGGACTAAACCAGACTAAACCAGACTAACTAAACCAGACTAAACCAGGACTAAAGCTGAATAAACCAAGACTAAACCAGACTAAACCAGACTAAACCAGGACTAAACCAGGACTAAACCAGGACTAAAGATGAATAAAACAAAACTAAACCAGTGTTAAACCAGACTAAACCAGGACTAAACCAGGACTAAACCAGGACTAAACCAGACTACACCTTAATAAACCAGGACTAAAACCAGGACTAAACCAGACTAAACCAGACTAAACTTGAAAAACCAGACTAAACCTGAATATAAACCAGACTAAACCAGTGTTTAAACCAGACTAAACCAGACTATAACCTGCATAAACCAGACTAAACCAGGACTAAACCAGACTAAACCACAAATAAACCAGGACTAAACCAGACTAAACCAGACTAAACCACAATAAACCAGGACTAAACCAGGACTAAACCAGACTAAACTTGAATAAACCAGACTAAACCTGAATAAACCAGACTAAAACCAGGACTAAACCAGGACTAAACCAGACTAAACCAGGACTAAACCAGACTAAACCAGACTAAACAGGACTAAACCAGACTAAACCAGACTAAACCAGACTAAACCAGACTAAACTTGAATAAACCAGACTAAACCAGGACCAAACCAGACTAAACCAGACTAAACCAGACTAAACCAGAATAAACCAGACTAAACCAGACTAAACCAGACTAAACCTGAATAAACCAGACTAAACCAGGACTAAACCAGGACTAAAGCAGACTAAAGCAGGACTAAAGCAGGACTAAACCAGACTAAACCACAATAAACCA
The DNA here is from genome assembly GCA_015082035.1 of Chaenogobius annularis. Lineage (NCBI taxonomy): Eukaryota > Metazoa > Chordata > Actinopteri > Gobiiformes > Gobiidae > Chaenogobius > Chaenogobius annularis. Next base: position 66,976 of record BJKM01001114.1, read on the forward strand.
GGACTAAACCAGACTAAACCACAATAAACCAGGACTAAACCAGACTAAACCAGACTAAACCACAATAAACCAGACTAAACCAGGACTAAACCAGACTAAACTTGAATAAACCAGACTAAACCTGAATAAAACCAGACTAAACCAGGACTAAACCAGACTAAACCTGAAATAAACCAGACTAAACCAGGACTAAACCTGAATAAACCAGACTAAACCAGGACTAAAGCAGGACTAAAGCAGGACTAAACCACAATAAACCAGGACTAAACCAGACTAAACCTGAATAAACCAGGACTAAACCGGACTAAACCAGAATAAACCAGACTAAACCAGGAATAAACCAGGACTAAACCAGACTAAACCAGACTAAACCAGACTAAACCAGACTAAACCAGACTAAACCTGACATCTGGAGCTCCACTTGGCCCAACTCATACATATCACTCCTCATGAGGTTCTGCTGCGTTCATGTGCTTTAACCAGGATAAGTCTAGAGAGGTCATGGTTCTGTTGCCGCGGGCGGCGGCGGCCATCTTGTGACTGGAAAAAGCATTCTGCATTCTAATATAAAACAATGTAAATACAGGCAGACCTGAGCATGGACCTGAGCATGGACCTGAGCATGGACCTGAGCACCTGAGCATGGACCTGAGCATGGACCTGAGCATGGACCTGAGCATGGACCTGAGCATGGACCTGAGCATGGACCTGAGCATGGACCTGGGATGACATGGACCTGGAGCATGAGCTGACATGGACCTGAGCATGGACCTGAGCATGGACCTGAGCATGGACCTGATGGACATGGAGCATGGACCTGGGCATGGACCTGAGCATGGACCTGAGCATGACCTGAGCCTGAGCATGGACCTGACCTGAGCATGGACCTGAGGACCTGAGCATGGACCTGAGCATGGACCTGAGCATGGACCTGAGCATGGACCTGGGCATGGACCTGGGCATGGACCTGACATGGACTGAGCCTGAGCATGGACCTGAGCATGGACTGAGGCATGGACCTGAGCATGGACCTGAGCATGGACCTGAGCATGGACCTGAGCATGGACCTGCATGGACCTGAGCAGGACCTGAGCATGGACATGGACCTGAGCATGACCTGGGCATGGACCTGGGCAGACCTGACATGGACATGGACTGAGCATGGACCTGAGCATGGACCTGAGCATGGATGGACCTGAGCATGGACCTGGAGCATGACCTGAGCATGGACCTGAGCATGGACCTGAGCATGGACCTGAGCATGGACCTGAGCATGGACCTGAGCATGGACCTGAGCATGGACCTGAGCATGGACCTGATGGACCTGAGCATGGAGCTGGGGCAGGAGCTCCATGCTGGTCTTTCTTGCACAGATCTGATGAGTAAACTTCTAAATGAGTAGTTGGAAGAGTTGTTTTTCTGACCTTTGCGAGCTTCATTTAAGTTCTCGAGGAGCACATGAACGCGGCAAAAGAAGAAGGCAGGTCTGGGATTGTTCAGTCTGTTGTGGTAACTACAGTATCTGTGGATAGTGTTTCCATGGATACAGAACAGCATTGTCCAGAGTAAAGAAACAAAACCAGGCCGAGCTGAGCCAAATGTCTCACGTGTCCTGGTTTGTGTCACAGACGTCTCCCACAAGATCGTTGTCCACGTCGTCCTGAAACAGAAGGAGGCTTTACCTGTTTGTTTACCTGCATGGGTTGTTTTTTTACCTGCATGGGTTTGTTTGCCTGCATGGGTTTGTTTGTTTACCTGCATGGGTCATTTGTTTACCTGCATAGGTCGTTGTTTGTCTGTTTACCTGCATGGGTCGTTTGTTTACCTGCATGGGTCGTTTGTTTACCTGCATCGTCATTTGGGTCGTTTGTTTACCTGCATGGGTCGTTGTTTGTCTGTTTACCTGCATGGGTCGTTTGTTTACCTGCATAGGTCGTTTGTTTACCTGCATGGGTCGTTGTTTGTCTGTTTACCTGCATGGGTCGTTTGTTTACCTGCATGGGTCGTTTGTTTACCTGCATGGGTCATGTGTTTACCTGCATGGGTCATTTGTTTGTCTGTTTACCTGCATGGGTCCATTTGTTTTTTGTCTGTTTACCTGCATGGGTCATTTGTTTACCTGCATGGGTCGTTTGTTTACCTGCATGGGTCGTTTTGTTACCTGCATTGTCGCATGGGTCGTTTGTTTACCTGCATGGGTCATTTGTTTACCTGCATAGGTCGTTTGTTTACCTGCATGGGCATTGTTTGTCTGTTTACCTGCATGGGTCATTTGTCTTACCTGCATGGGCATTTGTTTACCTGCATGGGTCGTTTGTTTACCTGCATCGTCATTTGGGTCGTTTGTTTACCTGCATGGGTCGTTTGTTTACCTGCTTGGGTCGTTTGTTTACCTGCATGGTCGTCGTTTGTTTACCTGCAGGGTCGTCGTTTGTTTACCTGCATGGGTCGTTTTGTTTACCTGCATGGGTCGTTTGTTTACCTGCATGGGTCGTTTGTTTACCTGCATGGGGTTGCTGAGCTCGGGGCAGCTGTCACAAGCGTCTCCGACTCCGTCTCGGTCTCGATCCGTCTGCATCGGGTTTGGAACCTTCGGGCAGTTATCCAGAACGTTAGGGATCCCTGAAACACAACAGAACCAGGTCTGAACCAGGTCTGAACCAGGTCTGAACCAGGTCTGAACCAGGTCTGAACCAGGTCTAAACCAGGTCTAAACCAGGTCTAAACCAGGTCTAAACCAGGTCTAAACCAGGTCTAAACCAGGTTTAAACCAGGTCTAAACCAGGTCTAAACCAGGTCTGAGCCAGGTCTGAGCCAGGTCTAAACCAGGTCTAAACCCGGTCTAAAGCAGGTCTGAACCAGGTCTGAACCAGGTCTGAACCAGGTCTGAACCCGGTCTGAACCAGGTCTAAACCCGGTCTAAAAGCAGGTCTAAACCAGGTTTAAACCAGGTTTAAACCAGGTCTGAGCCAGGTCTGAGCCAGGTCTGAGCCAGGTCTAAACCAGGTCTAAACCCGGTCTAAAGCAGGTCTAAACCCGGTCTGAACCCGGTCTGAAACCCGGTCTGAACCAGGTCTGAACCAGGTCTAAACCAGGTCTGAGCCAGGTCTGAGCCAGGTCTAAACCTGGTCTAAACCCGGTCTAAAACCCCGGTCTAAAGCAGGTCTAAACCCGGTCTGAACCAGGTCTGAACCAGGTCTGAACCAGGTCTGAACCAGGTCTAAACCCGGTCTGAAACCAGGTCTGAACCAGGTCTAAACCAGGTCTTAGCCAGGTCTGAGCCAGGTCTAAACCCGGTCTAAACCCGGTCTAAACCCGGTCTAAAGCAGGTCTAAACCAGGTCTAAACCCGGTCTGAACCAGGTCTGAACCAGGTCTGAACCAGGTTGAACCCGTCTAACCCCGGTCTAAACCCGGTCTAAACCAGGTCTAAACCCGGTCTAAACCCGGTCTGAGCCAGGTCTGAGCCAGGTCTGAGCCAGGTCTAAACCAGGTCTAAACCCGGTCTAAACCCGGTCTGAACCCGGTCTGAGCCAGGTCTGAGCCAGGTCTAAACCCGGTCTAAACCCGGTCTAAACCCGGTCTAAAACCCGGTCTAAACCCGGTCTAACCCGGTCTAAACCCGGTCTAAACCGGTCTAAAGCAGGTCTAAACCAGGCCTAAACCAGGCCTAAACCAGGTCTGAACCCGGTCTGAACCCGGTCTGAACCAGGTCTGAACCAGGTCTGAACCAGGTCTGAACCAGGTCTGAACCAGGCCTAAACCAGGCCTAAACCAGGTCTGAACCCGGCCTGAACCCGGTCTGAACCAGGTCTGAACCAGGTCTGAACTGAACCCGGTCTGAACCCGGTCTGAACCAGGTCTGAACCAGGTCTGAACCAGAAACCAGGTCTGAGCCAGGTCTAAACCAGGTCTAAACTAGGTCTGAGCCAGGTCAAGAGTCAGAGGTCAGGGGTCGAGGGTCCTTGTGCAGAGCGATGTCTGGGCCTCCCACCGTCTCCGTCGATGTCCTGGTCACAGGCGTCTCCTTGGCCGTTGGAGTCCGTGTCTTTCTGGTCCGGGTTTGGGACTGTGGGACAGTTATCACACGAGTCCCCGAACGAGTCCGAGTCCGAGTTCTGCTGGTCTTTGTTTGGGACGAGGCGGCAGTTATCCTGAGGTCAGAGGTCAGAGGTCAGAGGTTGGTTATCACCTGATCAGTCCCGTTTGTCTTTTAACTTGAGTCACTTAAATGTTCATCACAGTTTGACTTTAGTCAGAGCTGAGATTTAGGTTTTGATCCAGAACCATTGATAAACAGATCCTCCGAGTCAGGATCTCCTTCAGACCTAAAGAGGAGAAGGACTGACGTGACTGTGCCTCATGTAGACCCATCTCAGGTCTGAATGTGGACCAAGAATGGACCAAATCCTCCCAAATGTAATCCACAAAGATCAGACCGGATTTATGAGCAAACGACAAACACAAGACAACATCAGACCATCTTTACACACAAATGAGCCAAACACACACAAGACAAAGTGTGACAAGAAGTCTGGTTCTGAGAAGGTCTGGATTCTGTGAGTAAATGGCACTCGACATACACACCCACTTTGGAGAGAGGGGGACACAGGGCTGTGCTTTGTCCCCTCTGTTGTTCTTTTGTACTTGGAACCATTGGCCAAATATTCATTCATTCATTCATTCAGACTCTCCTTATTTCCGCCCCGATCGTTTGACGAGTGCAATAAAACAATCTCAGGATCTGATTTAAAACTCTACAATTGTCAAAAGAGAAAGGGGGCGGGGCTTGACTTCATTTCAGCTCCAATCAGAGCGTTGCTGGTGTGACCCAGAACATGAAGCTCAATGGAAACATCCTGAGAGTAATGTTGTGCCGGGGGTCCCTGTGCCGGGGGTCCCTGTGCCGGGGGTCCCTGTGCCCGGGGGTCCCTGGTGCCGGGGGTCCCTGTGCCGGGGTCCCTGAGCAGGCCTGACTGGCAGAGGTCAGAGGTCAAACTCTTACCTCCACGTTCTTGATTCCATCTCCGTCTGCGTCCTCGTCGCACTGGTCTCCAATGGCGTCTCCGTCTGCGTCCTCCTGACCGCTGTTTGGGGTCAGAACGCAGTTGTCCTGGAAACACACAGTCACTGACTGAGGCTCTCACCTGTCTGCAGGGCTCTGATTGGCTCTCACCTGTCTGCAGGGCTCTGATTGGCTCTCACCTGTCTGCAGGGCTCTGATTGGCTCTCACCTGTCTGCAGGGCTCTGATTGGCTCTCACCTGTCTGCAGGGCTCTGATTGGCTCTCACCTGTCTGCAGGGCTCTGATTGGCTCTCACCTGTCTGCGGTGGTCGATTGGCTTCTCACCTGTCTGCGGTGGCTCTGATTGGCTCTCACCTGTCTGCGGTGGCTCTGATTGGCTCTCACCTGTCTGCGGTGGCTCTGATTGGCTCTCACCTGTCTGCGGTGGCTCTGATTGGCTCTCACCTGTCTGCGGGGGCTCTGATTGGCTCTCACCTGTCTGCGGGGGCTCTGAATTGGCTCTCACCTGTCTGCGGGGCTCTGATTGGCTCTCACCTGTCTGCGGGGGCTCTGATTGGCTCTCCACCTGTCTGCGGGGGGCTCTGATTGGCTCTCACCTGTCTGCGGTGGCTCTGATTGGCTCTCACCTGTCTGCGGTGGCTCTGATTGGCTCTCACCTGTCTGCGGGGGCTCTGATTGGCTCTCACCTGTCTGCGGTGGCTCTGATTGGCTCTCACCTGTCTGCGGTGGCTCTGATTGGCTCTCACCTGTCTGCGGTGGCTCTGATTGGCTCTCACCTGTCTGCGGGGGCTCTGATTGGCTCTCACCTGTCTGCGGGGGCTCTGATTGGCTCTCACCTGTCTGCAGTGGCGGTGTGTGTCTTCACAGGGCAGAGAACGATCCGGAAAACCATCTATGTCTGTGTCAAATCCACATGTGTTTCCATTCCCCGCCCAGCCCACGTTACACTGGAGAACAAGAGAAAACCAGGTCTGAACCAGGCCTGAACCAGGCCTGAACCCTGAACCAGGCCTCTGAACCAGGCCTGAACCAGGTCTGAACCAGGTCTGAACCAGGCCTGAACCAGGTGAACCAGGTCTGAACCAGGCCTGAACCAGGTCTGAACCAGGTCTGAACCAGGTCTGAACCAGTCTCCAGAAACCAGGTGTTACAACCAGAATATAAAAGAAAAAAGCAGGACTGAATCCTGTCTAAACCCAGTCTAAACCCGGTCTCAGTCTTACTGTGCAGGTGACCTCTCCGCTGCGTTCAAGGCTGCAGTGGGCGTTGGCGTCGCAGGGGTTAAAGGTCAGACCGGAACAGGAGTTTCGGGCGAAACATCCCGAGCTTTGGTTCCCAAGGAAACCAGGTCGACATCCGCCACATTTGAACGAACCCTGGACCAGAACAAGTCACGGTCAAAGACTCGTCCCAAACAGAACTCATGATTTCATAAATCTGAACTAAACCCTCCTGAGGGTCGATCCGAGCGAGTCACAAAAAGACCTTTAGTCGTTCCAGTGTGTGTGTGTTGTGTGTGTGTGTGTGAGGGGCGTGGCTAAAACTAGCGTGCACAGGAACAGTTTTGCCTCATGTCTTTGCCCTTGTGTGCAAAGCCTCTACGCCGTGTTTGAACCTCTCTTTATGGAATGCTTTGGCTTTGGATCATGTCAGACGCATTATGACCTGGAAGTATCACCATTTTGGCATCTTGACGAAGCGAGTGCAAACAGGAAACGGCTGTTGCTAACGCGCTGCTAACGCGCTTTGCTAACGCTTTGTGCCTGTGTTGCTAAGGCTCGACATATAAGTTAGCATCAGTGGAAACACGGCGCTTTAGCTCGAGATCGAGTCAGAGGTTGTGTTTCTCTGCGTTGGCGTTCTCTCGTGCCACGGACCACAGTGTTGATGCACACGGAGTTTGGCGCGCAAACGTCCGGACGATCCAAACACTCGTCGATGTCAGAACAACTCCTGAAACAGAGACCACAGAGAGTCCTGCTGAGTCCAGACCGGGACTGGGACCAGATTCAGACCAGGACTCGTTACCTGTGTGTGAGTCTTGGCAAAGCTGAGGCCGGCGCCACTCACTGGCGCCCCCCACAGACCGAGGGGGCAGGGCTTACAGGAGAACCCGCCCACAGTGTTCACACAGAGGGAGGGGTCATGACACGGCCACACGGAGCACTGGGGAGAGAAGCAACCAGGTCAAAACCAGGTCCAGACCAGTAGACCAGTCCAGACCAGGGCCAGACCAGGGGCCAGACAAGGGACCAGACCAGGTCCAGACCAGGACCAGCCCCAGACCAGGTCCAGACCAGGTCAAAACCAGGTCAAAACATAGTCTCAAATAATCGTTTCAGCCCTAATCACAATAATATCGCTTGTCCAGAATCCAGGTCCAGACCTCGTCCACGTCCTCGCAGTACAGTCCCGTTTCCCTCGAAGCCGGCGGGACACGGACCACAGGGTGAATCCTGGGAATTGTAGACCCTCCACACAGGCCACGCCCTTAAAGCAAGGGATTAGGAGAGCAACGGGAGCGCGGCTCGTGGAAACCTGCAACACACACACACAGAGGGGTTTCAGTCCCTGGTTCAGTCCTGGTTCAGTCCTGGTTCAGTCCTGGTTCTCCTGGTTAGTCCTGGTTCAGTCCTGGTTCAGTCCTGGTTCAGTCCTGGTTCAGTCCTGGTTCAGTCCTGGTTCAGTCCTGGTTCACTCACCACAAACCTGACACTCCAGGATGGTGTTTTTCTGATCAGAGACATTTCTTTCACCTGAAACAAAAACAAGACTTAGTTTTCTCTCATTTCATGGTTTAATAATCTTCTGTCTCACCTGTCCTCTGGTGTCTCACCTGTCCTCTGGTGTCTCACCTGTCCTCTGGTGTCTCACCTGTCCTCTGGTGGTCTCACCTGTCCTCTGGTGTCCTCACCTGTCCTCTGTGTCTCACCTGTCCTCACCTGTCCTCACCTGTCTCTGGTGTCTGTCCTCACCTGTCCTCTGGTGTCTCACCTGTCCTCACTGTCCTCTGTCCTCTGGTGTCTCTGGTGTCTCACCTGTCCTCACCTGTCCTCTGGTGTCTCACCTGTCCTTGTGTCACCTGTCCTCTGGTGTCTCACTGTCCTCACCTGTCTCTGTGTCACCTGTCCTCTGGTCTCACCTGTCCTCACCTGTCCTCTGGTGTCTCACCTGTCCTCTGTGTCTCACCTGTCTCACCTGTCTCTGGTGTTCAACTGTCCTCTGGTGTCTCACCTGTCTCTGGTGTCTCACCTGTCCTCTGGTGTCTCACCTGTCCTCTGGTGTCTCACCTGTCCTCACTGTCTTGTCCTCTGGTGTCTCACCTGTCCTCTTGTGGTGTCTCACCTGTCCTCTGGTGTCTCACCTGTCCTCTTCTCTCCTCTGATGTCTCACCTGTCCTCACTGTCTGTCTACCTGTCTCTGGTGTCTCACCTGTCCTCACCTGTCCTCTGGTGTTCTCACGTGTCTCACCTGTCCTCGTGGTGTCTCACCGTGTCCTCACCTGTCCTCTGGTGTCTCACGTCCTCTGGTGTCTCACCTGTCTCACTGTCTTGGTGTCTCACGTGTCTCACCTGTCTCTGGTGTCTCACCTGTGTCCTCTGGTGTCTCACCTGTCTCACCTGTTCCTCTGTGTCTCACGTGTCTCACCTGTCCTCTGGTGTCTCACCTGCTCACTGTCCTCTGGTGTCTCACCTCAACCTGTCCTCTGGTGTCTCACTGTCTCACTGTCCTGGTGTCTCACGTGTCCTCTGTGTCTCACCTGTCTCTGGTGTCTCACGTGTCTCACCTGTCCTCTGGTGTCTCACCTGTCTCACTGTCTCTGGTGTCTCTGGGTGTCTCACGTGTCTCACCTGTCCTCTGGTGTCTCACCTGTCTCACTGTCCTCTGGTGTCTCACCTGTCTCTGGTGTGTCTCACCTGTCCTCTGTGTCTCACGTGTCTCACCTGTCTCTGGTGTCTCACCTTGTCTCTGTCTCACGTGTCTCACGTGTCTCATGTCCTCTGGTGTCTCACCTGGTCCTCTGGTGTCTCACCTGTCCCTGGTGTCTCACGTGTCTCACCTCCTCTGTGTCTCACCTGTCTCTGGTGTCTCTTGGTGTCTCACGTGTCTCACCTGTCCTCTGGTGTCTCACGTGTCTCACCTGTCCTCTGGTGTCTCACTGTCTCACCTGTCCTCTGGTGTCTCACGTGTCTCACCTGTCCTCTGGTGTCTCACCTGTTCTCTGATGTCCAGTCGCAGTTCTCCCAGCACTTGGTTGAAGATGATGAGCTGACCAATCAGAGCCTTCAGGTGGTCACCTGACAGGAAACAGGAAACAACCGTGTGAACTCGTGCCACTCGGGCTGCGGTCGAGTCCGTCCGCATCAATGAAGACAATGGACATTGAGACGTCTGAAGAGAACGTGTGAAGTTTCTCCTCCCATTCTCTGGGCTGCAGCTAAGGCAGTTTGGAGGGGCGGCGTCATTGCTGTTGCCGCGGCAACAAACGATTTACAGAACAAACTAAAGCTGTTGAAGCTAAACGGGTCAGAAGGGGTAAAAAGGGTCAGATGAATGACCTCTACTCACAGGAAATAAGACAAACATGCTTCACCAAACAAATGGTTAGTCCTGACTGGCACCAGCAGGAGGCCGGTCCATGTGTAGTCCTGACCCTGGCACCAGCAGGAGGCCGGTCCATGTGTAGTCCTGACTCTGGCAACAGCAGGAGGCCATCCATGTGTAGTCCTGACTTCTGGCACCAGCAGGAGGCGGGCCATGTTTAGTCCTGACTCTGCACCAGCAGGAGGCCGGTCCATGTTTAGTTCTGACTGCACCAGCAAGAGGCGGACCATGTTAGGCCTGACTCTGGCACAGCAGGAGGCCGGCCCATGTTAGTCCTGACTCTGCACCAGCAGAAGGCCGGTCCATGTTTAGTCCTGACCTGCACTAGCAGGAGGCCGGTCCATGTTTAGTCCTGACTGGCACAGCAGGAGGGGCCGGTCATGTGTAGTCCCTGACTAGTGCCTGACCGGGACCAGCAGGAGGCTGGTCCATGTGTAGTCCTGACCCTGGCACTAGCAGGAGGCCGGTCCATGTGTAGTCCTGACCCTGGACCAGCAGGAGGCTGGTCCATGTGTAGTCCTGACTCTGGCACCAGCAGGAGGGCCGGTCCATGTTTAGTCCTGACTCTGGCCCAGCAGGAGGCCGGTCCATGTAGTCCTGACTCTGGCACCAGCAGAGGCCGGTCCATGTGTAGTCCTGACTGGCCAGCAGGAGACCGGTCCATGTTTAGTCCTGACTCTGGCACCAGCAGGAGGCCGGTCCATGTGTAGTCCTGACTCTGGCACCAGCAGGAGGCCGGTCCATGTGTAGTCCTGACTCTGGCACCAGCAGGAGGCCGGTCCATGTGTATCTGACTGGCACCAGCAGGAGACCGGTCCCATGTCTGACTCTGGCACAGCAGAGGCCGGTCCATGTGTAGTCCTGACCCTGCACAGCAGGAGGCTGGTCCATGTGGTCCTGACCCTGGCACTAGTCCAGTGTAGTCCTGAGCAGAGGCTGGTCCATGTGTATCCTGACTCTGGCACGCAGGAGCCGGTCCATGTTTAGTCCTGACTCTGGCACCAGCAGGAGGCCGCAGTCCATGGTCCATGTGTAGTCCTGACTGGCACCAGCAGGAGGCCGGTCCATGTTTAGTCCTGACCTGGCACCAGCAGGAGGCCGTTGCGAGCCCTTTCTCTGTCTGTGCAGTTCAGTGATACTAACCGAGGATGGCGCCGATGTCACTGCTGACGGCGTTTGAGGAATCCTGAACGGACAATCGGCCAGTGCACCAGCTTTGGCCACACTGCCCCCTAGCACCAGGCTCAAGAACTGCACTGCCCCTGAAAACACCAAAACTTAGAACAAAGAGTCTGGTTATGACCCTGGTTATGACCCTGGTTATGACCCTGGTTATGACCCTGGTTATGACCCTGGTTATGACCCTGGTTATGACCCGGTTCTACCTGGACTCGAGCGTAGGTCTTCTGTCCGTGCCGGACGTCCACAGTGGTCACGTCTCCGTCCACATTTCCAGAGCAGGAAGTGATGCAGCGGAATCGGCCAATCGACAGTCGACATAGAGCTCAGCGCTCAGGCTCCGCCGCCGCAGACCGCCCAATCGCAGCACCAGGCTGTGGCTCCGCCCATCGGCCAGCGGCGCGTTCTGAAGGTTCAGCGTGTGCAGCCGACCGTCAGCGCGAACATAGCGCACCAGCACTGAGACCAAGATTAGAACCAGATTATAGTCTACTCAGATAAGAGAGAATCCAGTTACATGCCCAAGAGAAATCTGATAACACTTTGGCCCCGCCCTCTACCCTTCGTCCAATCCCCTCTCACCTTTGACCCCGCCCCTCTGACGCTCGTCCAATCCCCTCTCACCTTTGACTCCGCCTCTCTACCCTTCGTCCAATCCCCTCACACTTTGACCCCGCCCCTCTGACGCTCGTCCAATCCCCTCTCACCTTTGACCCGCCCCTCTGACGCTCGTCCAATCCCCTCTCACCTTTGACCCCGCCCTCTACCCTTCGTCCAATCTTCTCTCACCTTTGACCCCGCCCCTCTGCTGCCGTCCAATCCCCTCTCACTTTTCCCCCGCCCCTCTGCCGCTCGTCCAATCCCTCTCACCTTTGGCCCCGCCCTCTACCTCTCGTCCAATCCCCTCTCACCTTTGACCCCACCCCTCTGCCGCTCATCCAATCAGGCCGTACCTTTGTTGATCTTGCCCATGAGCGCCACCTCCAGGATCTTGCTCTGGTCTTTTTTATCGTAAAGTCCGAACAAAACTCCGCCGAGTTTCGGAGGCAGCTTCAGCGTCGACACGAGGTAAACGTCACTGAGCGTGCTCAGCCCCGCCCACAGCTTCTTCACTGCCGCCGCTGTTTGCCCCGCCTCCTGCAGCGCTAGCACGTCAATCACTGCAAAAACAGGCAATTCAACATTCAATAAAAGAAAGGAAAGGGTTCAATTTGTCAACAAAGGGCAGGCAGAACAAAGGGCACAGGCAGAACAAAGGGCACAGAACACAAGGGCAACAGGGAACAAAGGGCACAGGCAGAACAAAGGGCACAGGCAGAACAAAGGGCACAGGCAGAACAAAGGGCACAGGCAGAACAAGGGCACAGGGAGAACAAAGGGCACAGGCAGAACAAAGGCACAGGAAAAAGGCAAGGCAGAACAAAGGGACAGGCAGAACAAAGGGCACAGGCAGAACAAGGGCACAGCAGAACAAAGGGCAACAGGCAGAACAAAGGGCACAGGCAGAACAAAGGGCACAGGCAGAACAAAGGGGGCACAGGCAGGCAACAAAGGGCACAGGCAGAACAAAGGGCACAGGCAGAACAAAGGGCACAGGGAGAACAAAAGATCCACAGAAAAGCACAAACACATCCAAGTCCCATTTTCAAGTTAAGCCTGATGTCTGTCCCTATCTCAGTCCAGTCCTGGATCGTTGGGGATGTTTGTCTCCAAAGGTATCCATGTCTTGTGTCCAGGAGTTCTGAGGCCCAAGTACAGCGCTCTAAAGTTCAGAGGGAACTGTCACAAACAGTCTGCAGAGCGTTGTGAACTTCAGTCACATGTTTGTGAGCGACAGGACAGTCCCAGAACACATGTGTAGAGTGGTTTGAGCCTCCTGGCAACCGCTGTTTCTTCCAACAGTTAGCATTTCCTTGTGAATAATGAGGCCCTTTTGACCTGGAGGATAAAAACTTGAGACACGTTTTTCCAACAGAATTCTCTTCCAAACATGTGACTTTGAGCTCCTCCCACTGGGATGAACATATATTTTCCAACGCTTCGTCTGTTAAACTAAAATGACCTTCTCTTTCCTTTTATTTTTATTATACTCTGTGGCTGCCTGAATCATCAATACCTTTATATCATTTAGATATGATTCCCATGAAAGTTCTGATTTATATGCCTTGATAAATGTTCTGCCCATTCTGAAGCTTTCAGTTGTAACTGAGTAATAAAGGTTTTATCCAGTAGCCTACAGCGCCCTCCTGTGTTTGTTATTTTCGTAAACCAAATGTAACTCCAAGATGGCCGAACACATCGCCAAGTTGGTGAGCTCGTGTTTGTTGCCTTGGGCTATATTTGTCCAGTTTCCCCTCCCACTAAAAACATGTACAACAGGCTCCTCCCCTCGGTGGCCTGACATCAGATGCCCCGGGACGACAGGCGGGGATGAGCTTGAGCTACACCTGGTACAAAGATCTCTCCTGAGAAGTTCCGTGCAGATTGTGGCCTGTCTCAAATAGATAAACTGACGTAACTCTTAAGTTTGGGGCGACATGTATATTTGAGGTCTAATGGGTGTGTTCACGCTAACATTAGCATGTTCATTAGCGAATACCACACTTTGTAAAAGTGTTACCAAAGGGGACAAGGGCTGAATGCCGTTCTTCAATAGATCATTGATCCAGCGCCGTTATCTCACAGTCCAGCCCTGGAAAGACAGGAGTTTGCGGCGAGGACAGCACAATAAACATCTCAGAGGGTTTCAATGGTCAGGACTTTGTTTCATGTCTTGGTTATAACAAGTTCCTTATTTGGTAAAAACCTATAAAAGTCCTGTTTCTCCAAGTCAAAGGATTCTTCCGACATTTCAGAGCTTTTCATGTGATTCTCTTTTACAATCTGGTGAAAAACCTTTAGACCTTTTGTAATCCAGACCTTGAGTCTCAGGTCAGTTCTATTTGGTCCAAAACCTTGGTCTGAAGCCGACCAGTTTAAGACCTGAACCTCTTTGTTGAGTTGTATGTTGTGATCAGCTCCTTCCATGTCGTAAGCACAGGTTTGACCCAGGGATTCTTCACTTCCTCCTCATGACCCAAGCGTCTGTCATCTGCCAGTAAGGCCTGCACAGGAACCCCCGGCACAACATTACTCTCAGTATGTTTCCATTGAGCTTCATATTCTGGGTCACACCAGCAACGCTCTGATTGGAGCTGAAATAAAGGCAAGCCCGCCTCCTTTTTCTTTTGATCATTGTAGAGTTTTAAATCAGACTTCGTTTCTTCCTCGTCAACACAAATCTAGAGGTTTTATTCCACTCAAACAGAGTCTGGAAACAGAGAGAGAAATCTGGGAAAGACATTCATGTTTATAGTTTCAGTCCTTAGACTTCGACTTAAGTCTGGATCTGAGTCCATTTTTCAAGCTCTTTGTTTTAAGTGGAGAAAAGAAGATATAGTTTTTTTTCTAAGATTGTTGATAGTTCTTTATGGAGGACCACGCCTACATATCTAAGGGATTCTGTTAAATGGGTAAAGTCTGAGATGGGTCTATGTGAGGCACAGTCATGTGGGTCCTTCCCCTCTTTAGGTCCTAAGGAGATGATGGCTTCTTTCACACTCGGAGGATCTGAGCTTTCTAAAGGCCCAGTTCAAAGTGGAATAAGAGTGTGTTTAGAGCTTTAGAGCTTTAGAGCACTCTGAGGTGAGCCCCCCCTCCTGGAGTTTAGAGCTTTAGAGCTCTGAGGTGAGCCCCCTCCTGGACGTTTAGAGCTTTAGAGCACTCTGAGGTGAGCCCCCCTCCTGGACGTTTAGAGCTTTAGAGCACTCTGAGGTGAGCCCCCCTCTGAGGTTTAGAGCTTTAGAGCACTCTGAGGTGAGCCCCCCCTCCTGGACGTTTAGAGCTTTAGAGAGCACTCTGAGGTGAGCCCCCCTCCTGGAGGTTTAGAGCTTTAGAGCACTGAGGTGAGCCCCCCCTCCTGGAGGTTTAGAGCTTTAGAGCACTCTGAGGTGAGCCCCCCCTCCTGGAGGTTTAGAGCTTTAGAGCACTCTGAGGTGAGCCCCCCCTCCTGGAGGTTTAGAGCTTTAGAGCTTTAGAGCTCTGAGGTGAGCCCCCCTCCTGGAGGTTTAGAGCTTTATCTGAGGTGAGCCCCCTCCCGGAGCTTTAGAGCTTTAGAGCTGAGGTGAGCCCCCCTCCTGGAGGTTTAGAGCTTTAGAGCACTCTGAGGTGAGCCCCCCTCTGGAGGTTTAGAGCTTTAGAGCTTTAGAGCACTCTGAGGTGAGCCCCCCCTCCTGGACGTTTATTGATTGCACCTTGTATTTCCTGGTTCTAACCCGGGTCCAGGTTTAGTCCTGGTTTAGTTTTGGTCTAACAGTGAAAGTCTGTGTCAGCTGTAATTTATTGAGTAACGCGTTTTTGAACTTCCTTGTGTGTGCGCGTTTCCATGGCAACGAGAAACATAAACACGCACGCGCATTCTCCAGGAGCCTCATTCCTTTTACTGCGGAGTGGAAACAAGCGCTCACCAACACTGGCCCCAAGCCATGAACCAGGTCTGAACAGGTCTGAACAGGTCTGAACCAGGTCTGAACCAGGTCTGAACCAGGTCTGAACCAGGACTGAACCAGGACTGAACCAGGAACTGAACAGGGCTGAACCAGGACTGAACCAGGGCTGAACCAGGGCTGAACCAGGACCTGAACCAGGACTGAACAGGTCTGAACCAGGTCTGAACCAGGTCTGAACCAGGACTGAACCAGGTCTGAACCAGGTCTGAACCAGGGCTGAACCAGGACTTGAACAGGAACTGAACCAGGACTGAACCAGGACTGAACCAGGTCTGAACCAGGACGAACCAGGACCGAACCAGGTCTGAACCAGGACCGAAACCAGGAAACCAGAACCGAACCAGGACCGAACCAGGACCGAACCAGGACCGGAACCAGGACTGAACCAGGACTGAACCAGGTCTGAACCAGGTCTGAACCAGGTCTGAACCAGGTCTGAACCAGGTCTGAACCAGGACTGAACCTGGTTCGTATGTTGTTTCACTGGTTAAACTTTTCACTGCAAAGAAATCACCGTGAAATAGTCACGTGACCTACTGACGGTAACGGCGGAAACTCACGAACTTTTAAGTCTAAAAGTGATTGAAATGAAACTAAGCTTTACCTTGAACGTCCGCTCCATCCGTGACCCCGTGAACCCCGCGGAGCCTGAGCCCCGAGACCAGGACCAGGACCAGGACCAGGACCGGGACCGTCCAGCCCATACTGAAGACCTGCAGAAGAACCCAAGAACCAGACCCGAGACCCGAGGCGTGAGGAACGGGAGAACCGGGAGGAGCAGTGTGAGATGTGGCTCCAGATGTGATCGGAGAGAGACACTGCCGTGAGAGGCCCCGCTGCAGACACCGGGGGAGGACCACGGCACCGGGGGAGGCGGCGTGCACGCGCTGCAGCTGGAAAATCAGACACGCGTTCCACACTTCTGGACCTGGTTTAGTCCTGGTTTGGACCTGGTTCAGACCGGGTTTGGACCTGGTTTAGTCCTAGTTGGGACCTGGTTTAGACCTAGTTGGGACCTGGTTCACACCGGGTTCAGACCGGGTTCAGACCGGGTTTCAGAACCGGGTTTAGTCCTGGTTTAGTCCTGGTTTAGTCCCTGGTTTAGTCCTGGTTTAGTCCTGGTTTAGTCCTGGTTTAGTCCTGGTTTTGGACCTGGTTTGGACCTGGTTTGGACCGGGTTCAGACCGGGTTCAGACCGGGTTTGGACCTGGTTTAGTCCTAGTTGGGACCTGGTTTAGACCTAGTTGGGACCTGGTTTAGACCTGGTTCACACCGGGTTCAGACCGGGGTTTAGACCGGGTTTAGACCGGGTTTAGACCGGGTTTAGTCCTGGTTTAGTCCCTGGTTTAGTCCTGGTTTGGACCTGGTTTGGACCTGGTTTGGACCTGGTTTGGACCTGGTTCAGACCGGGTTTGGACCGGGTTCAGACCGGGTTCAGACCGGGTTTGGACCTGGTTTAGTCCTAGTTGGGACCTGGTTTAGACCGGGTTTAGACCTAGTTGGGACCTAGTTGGGACCTGGTTTAGACCTGGTTCACACCGGGTTTAGACCGGGTTTAGTCCTGGTTTGGACCTGGTTTGGACCGGGTTTGACCGGACCGGGTTTGGACCGGGTTTTGGACCGGTGTTTAGACCGGGTTTAGACCGGGTTTAGACCGGGTTTAGACCGGGTTCAGACCGGGTTTAGTCCTGGTTTGGACCTGGTTTAGTCCTAGTTTGGGACCTGGTTTAGACCGGGTTTAGACCTAGTTGGGACCTAGTTGGGACCTGGTTTAGACCTGGTTCACACCGGGTTTAGACCGGGTTTAGTCCTGGTTTGGACCTGGTTTGGACCGGGTTTGGACCGGGTTTAGACCGGGTTTAGACCGGGTTTGGACCTGGTTTAGTCCTAGTTGGGACCTGGTTTAGACCGGGTTTAGACCTAGTTGGGACCGGGTTTAGACCTAGTTGGGACCGGGTTTAGACCTAGTTGGGACCTGGTTTAGACCTGGTTCACACCGGGTTTTCAGACCGGGTTTTAGACCGGGTTTAGACCGGGTTTAGTCCTGGTTTAGACCGGGTTTAGACGTATATAAAAATCCTTTATTTGAAATATTCAGTTCTAAAATAAAAACATGTAAATGAAAATCTGATACTTTTACAGCGTTACTGGGAAGAGGCGGGGCTTATCACGGAAGAGGCGGGGCTTATCACTGAAGAGGCGGGGCTTACAGGACGTCAATGTTATGTACTAATACGCCATTTTGGCTGAATATTGCGGCTCTAAAAAGTTCCGCACTGGCCCTTTAAGTGGAAAAAGCTGACAACTTGAACATTTAAATAGATTTATTCCATTGTTGGGACTTTTGACACTTCATCGCTCGTGCTCTTGCTCGTGTGTCTCCGGCTCGTCGTCGGGCGGCTCCTCTAGCGCCCCCGTCTGGTGCAGGCTGACAGACAGGATCCCGTCAACACGGCGTAACTCAACATGGCTCCGACCGCAAACAGCATCGACAGAAGCTGCTTCCGCCGCTTGTGAGGCACGTGATCGCTGTCGTCCGAGGCGACGGGCGGCGCGGGCGAGGAGCCGGATCTGCGGAGAGGAACCACCTTTGACCCCGTTTGCTTTTTACGGACATTAGGCAACACCCCCGCCAGATCAACCTGAATGAAGACGATTTACTGCCGATACCGGTATAATGACTTTCTTTCCTCACTGTAGACCCCAGTGGACTTCTGTAGACTTCTGTAGACCCAGTGGACTTCTGTAGACTTCTGTAGACCCCAGTGGGACTTCATGGCCAATACGCTGGGGGGCGGGGCTTGCTGGCTTACCTGTGGGGCGGGGCTTGCTGCTTACCTGTGGGGGCGGGGCTTGCTGGCTTACCGGGGGCTTGCCCGTGCCCGTCGGGGGAAGTAAAGCTGCAGGACGTTGGTGCAGAAAAGGCAGAGGTTTTCCAGAGTCTGAAGATGCTGCTGAAGTTTGGAGTTCGGGAACTTGATCTTGAAAACCGGAGCCAAATGTCCAAAAACGACCGCGTCGAGAGACGAAGGACTGCGGCGGGAAAGAGACGACACAGGAGGTTAAAAAGGACTGCGGCGGGAAGAGAGACGACACAGGAGGTTAAAAAGGACTGCGGCGGGAGAGAGACGACACAGGAGGTTAAAAAGGACTGCGGCGGGAGAGAGACGACACAGGAGGTTAAAAAGGACTGCGGCGGGAGAGAGAGACGACACAGGAGGTTAAAAAGGACTGCGGCGGGAGAGAGACGACACAGGAGGTTAAAAAGGACTGCGGCGGGAGAGAGACGACACAGGAGGTTAAAAAGGACTGCGGCGGGAGAGAGACGACACAGGAGGTTAAAAAGGACTGCGGCGGGAGAGAGACGACACAGGAGGTAAAAGGACTGCGGCGGGAGAGAGACGACACAGGAGGTTAAAAAGGACTGCGGCGGGAGAGAGACGACACAGGAGGTTAAAAAGGACTGCGGCGGGAGAGAGACGACACACAGGAGGTTAAAAAGGACTGCGGCGGGAGAGAGACGACACAGGAGGTTAAAAAGGACTGCGGCGGGAGAGAGACGACACAGGAGGTTAAAAAGGACTGCGGCGGGAGAGAGAGACACAGGAGGTTAAAAGGACTGCGGCGGGAGAGAGACGACACAGGAGGTTAAAAAGGACTGCGGCGGGAGAGAGACGACACAGGAGGTTAAAAAGGACTGCGGCGGGAGAGAGACGACACAGGAGGTTAAAAAGGACTGCGGCGGGAGAGAGACGACACAGGAGGTTAAAAAGGACTGCGGCGGGAGAAGAGACGAACAGGAGGTTAAAAAGGACTGCGGCGGGAGAGAGACACAGAGGTTAAAAAGGACTGCGGCGGGAGAGACGACACAGGAGGTTTAAAAAGGACTGGCGGCGGGAGAGAGAGAGAGACGACACAGGAGGTTAAAAAGGACTGCGGCGGGAGAGAGACGACACAGGAGGGGTTAAAAGGACTGCGGCGGGAGAGAGACGACACAGGAGGTTAAAAAGGACTGCGGCGGGGAGAGAGACGACACAGGAGGTTAAAAAGGACTGCGGCGGGAGAGAGACGACACAGGAGGTTAAAAGGACTGCGGCGGGGAGAGAGACGACACAGGAGGTTAAAAAGGACTGCGGCGGGAGAGAGACGAACAGGAGGTTAAAAAGGACTGCGGCGGGGAGAGAGACGACACAGGAGGTTAAAAAGGACTGCGGCGGGAGAGAGACGACACAGGAGGTTAAAAAGGACTGCGGCGGGAGAGAGACGACACAGGAGGTTAAAAAGGACTGCGGCGGGAGAGAGACGACACAGGAGGTTAAAAAGGACTGCGGCGGGAGAGAGACGACACAGGAGGTTAAAAAGGACTGCGGCGGGAGAGAGACGACACAGGAGGTTAAAAAGGACTGCGGCTGCGGGAGAGAGACGACACAGGAGGTTAAAAAGGACTGCGGCGGGAGAGAGACGACACAGGAGGTTAAAAAGGACTGCGGCGGGAGAGAGACGACACAGGAGGTTAAAAAGGACTGCGGCGGGAGAGAGACGACACAGGAGGTTAAAAAGGACTGCGGCGGGAGAGAGACGACACAGGAGGTTAAAAAGGACTGGCGGCGGGGAGAGAGACGACACAGGAGGTTAAAAAGGACTGCGCGGGAGAGAGACGACACAGGAGGTTAAAAAGGACTGCGGCGGAGAGAGACGACACAGGAGGTTAAAAAGGACTGCGGCGGGAAGAGACGACACAGGAGGTTAAAAAGGACTGCGGCGGGAGAGAGAGACGACACAGGAGGTTAAAAAGGACTGCGGCGGGAGAGAGACGACACAGGAGGTTAAAAAGGACTGCGGCGGGAGAGAGACGACACAGGAGGTTAAAAAGGACTGCGGCGGGAGAGAGACGACACAGGAGGTTAAAAAGGACTGCGGCGGGAGAGAGACGACACAAGGAGGTTTAAAAAGGACTGCGGCGGGAGAGAGACGACACAGGAGGTAAAAAGGACTGCGGCGGGAGAGAGACGACAGGAGGTTAAAAAGGACTGCGGCGGGAGAGAGACGACACAGGAGGTTAAAAAGGACTGCGGCGGGAGAGAGACGACACAGGAGGTTAAAAAGGACTGCGGCGGGAGAGAGACGACACAGGAGGTTAAAAAGGACTGCGGCGGAGAGAGACGACACAGGAGGTTAAAAAGGACTGCGGCGGGAGAGAGAGACGACAGGAGGTTAAAAAGGACTGCGGCGGGAGAGAGACGACACAGGAGGTTAAAAGGACTGCGGCGGGAGAGAGACGACACAGGAGGTTTAAAAAGGACTGCGGCGGGAGAGAGACGACACAGGAGGTTAAAAAGGACTGCGCGGGAGAGAGACGAGGTTAAAAGACAGAGAGACAGGAGGTTAAAAAGGACTGCGGCGGGAGAGAGACGACACAGGAGGTTAAAAAGGACTGCGGGCGGGAGAGAGACGACACAGGAGGTTAAAAAGGACTGCGGCGGGAGAGAGACGACACAGGAGGTTAAAAAGGACTAAAACGAGGACTGCGGCGGAGAGAGAGACGACACAGGAGGTTAAAAAGGACTGCGGCGGGAGAGAGACGACACAGGAGGTTAAAAAGGACTGCGGCGGGAGAGAGACGACACAGGAGGTTAAAAAGGACTGCGGCGGGAGAGAGACGACACAGGAGGGTTAAAAAGGACTGCGGCGGAGAGAGACGACACAGGAGGTTAAAAAAGGACTGCGGCGGGAGAGAGACGACACAGGAGGTTAAAAAGGACTGCGGCGGGAGAGAGACGACACAGGAGGTTAAAAAGGACTGCGCGGGGGAGAGACGACACAGGAGGTTAAAAAAGGACTGCGGCGGGAGAGAGACGACACAGGAGGTTAAAAAGGACTGCGGCGGAGAGAGAGACGACACAGGAGGTTAAAAAGGACTGCGGCGGAGAGAGACGACACAGGAGGTTAAAAGGACTGCGGCGGGAGAGAGACGACACAGGAGGTTAAAAAGGACGTGTTTTTAAAAAGAGTTAAAACCAAGTTAGAAACATGGCCCGCCCACATAGGTGTCACGCAAAACTCTCAGCTTGGCCCCGCCCACACACGTCTCAGTTCCCGGTCAGTTCCCGACAGTTCACCGGACAGTTCCCGGACAGTTCCCGTTCCCGGAAACGGGGCTGGAAAATAACTTGAAATGAAACGTACGAGTCGCCGAAGAAGAACTTGTGTTGTCCGAGTCTCTGTGAGAGGAGGTTCATGCAGTCGGCCCGCGTCCAGGAACAACTGGAACACAAGAGTTCAGTCACAAACACTGGGTCCAGACATACCACCCGGCCCAGAGCGGCCTGGACCCGGAGTGGCCCCGGAGCGACCCGACCCCGGAAGGCTGAAGGCTCCAAAACCCCTTCAGTGAGTCTTCAAAGTCTAGAGCGCTCATCACCTCGGTAACCTGCAACTGTACGGGTTCTCCTCGGGTCTCACCTCCTTCTCCGGTTCTCCTCGGGGTCTCACCTCCTC
Source organism: Chaenogobius annularis (assembly GCA_015082035.1). NCBI lineage: Eukaryota > Metazoa > Chordata > Actinopteri > Gobiiformes > Gobiidae > Chaenogobius > Chaenogobius annularis. The sequence continues at coordinate 88,830 of BJKM01001114.1, forward strand.
CTCCGGGTTCTCCTCGGGGTTCTCACCTCCTCCTCCGGGTTCTCCTCGGGTCTCACCTCCTCCTCCGGGTTCTCCTCGGGGTCTCACCTCCTCCTCCGGGTTCTCCTCGGGTCTCACCTCCTCCTCTGGGTTCTCCTCGGGGTCTCACCTCCTCCTCCGGGTTCTCCTCGGGGTCTCACTCCTCCTCCCCGGGTTTTCTCCCTCGGGTCTCAACCTCCCTCGGGTCTCCTCGGGGTCTCACCTCCTTCTCCAGGTTCTCCTCGGGCTCCAGAAGCTCGTCTCCTCGCAGAAGTCTCAGTCTCTCGTTCTCGCGGCGGTGCATTCGTCCTGGTAAAACCAAACCCAGAGGAAACGGCAGATGTTCCGAAAACCAGCGCCGCGTCACGTCCACAAAGTTCTTACTGTCGACCCACGAGAAGTAGATCTGAGAAAGACCAGAGACTGGGTTCAGACCGGTTCAGACCTGGTTCAGACCTGGTTTAAACCTGGTTTAAACCTTGGTTCAGACCTGGGTTCAGACCTGGGTTCAGACCTGGGTTCAGACCGGGTTCAGACCCGGGTTCAGACCGGGGTTCAAACCGGGTTCAGACCGGGGGTCAGACCGGGTCAGTCAGACTCAGACCGGGTTCAGGGGTTCAGACCGGGTTCAGACCAGGTTCAGACCCTAGGGTTCAGACCGGGGTTTAGGGTTCAGACCGGGTTTCAGACCGTGGTTCAGACCGGTTCAGACCGGGTTCAGACCGGGGTAGACCGGGGTCAAACCGGGTGTCAGACTGGGGTTAAACCGGGTTCAGACCGGGTTTTAAACCTGGTTCAAACCTGGTTCGGACTGGGTTCAGACCGGGTTCAGACCGGGGTTCAGACCGGGTTTCAGACCGGGTTAAACCGGGTTCAGACCGGGGTTAGACCGGGTCAGAACCGGGGTTAAACCGGGGTTAAACCGGGTTCAGACCGGGTTCAGACCGGGTTCAGACCGGGTTTTAAACCGGGTTCAAACCGGTTCAGACCGGGTTTGAACCTGGTTCAGACCGGGTTCAGATGGGGTTTGGGTCTGACCAGAGCAGGCAGCAGCTTCTCTTCGATGAGGGAGATGAAGGCCAGACTGTCGGCTCCTTCTTTGGCCGAGAGGTCGTAGTCTGCGTTATATTTCTGAAAACAAATGTTCACCCAGGAAAAGTATGAACGTCACAAAACATCTGGACAAACTTCAGACGGGCGTCACCCTCCGGAGACGGCGTCACCCGGAGACGGGGCGTCACCCCGGAGACCCGCGGGCGTCACCCCGGGTGTTACCTGTTTGCGCAGATGGATGATGATGTCACTGGGTCTGGTCAGAGTCTCGTTCTGATTGGTCCTCAAAGCAGGAAGTGAACCTGAGGAGACATTTCACAGTCAAACATCAACCAATGACAAGCTGAGGAAATGCTTAAAGTAAATCCTGTTTTACTGTGACATGTTCTGATCTTCCACAGTGGAGCTTTAACTGCTCTGATGTTCTAATGTTCCACAGTGGAGCTTTAACTGCTCTCTGATTTCTGATCTTCCACAGTGGCTTTAGCTTTGTTTCTGCACTGTGGAGCTTTCTGCTCTGATGTTTTCTTTCACAGTGGAGCTTTAACTGCTCTGATGTTCTGAATGTTCCACAGTGGAGCTTTAACTGCTCTGATGTTCTAATGTTCCACAGTGGAGCTTTAACTGCTCTGATGTTCTGTATCCATTTCCATGCAGTGTGAGCTTTAACTGCTCTGATGTTTTGTTTCCAATGTTCTGATTCCTCCACAGTGGAGCTTTAACTGCTCTGATGTTCTAATGTTCCACAGTGGAGCTTTAACTGCTCTGATGTTCTCATGTTCCACAGTGGAGCTTTAACTGCTCTGATGTTCTCATGTTCCACAGTGAGCTTTAACAGTGAGCTTTAACTCTCTGATGTTCTAATGTTCCACAGTGAGCTTTAACTGCTCTGATGTTCTCATGTTCACAGTGGAGCTTTAACTGTCTGATGTTCTCATGTTCCACAGTGGAGCTTTAACTGCTCTGATCTGATGTTCCACAGTGGAGCTTTAACTCTCTGATGTTCTCTCCACAGTTTAACTGGATGCTGAACTGCTTCCACAGTGAGCTTTAAACTGCTCTGATGTTCTATGTTCCACAGTGGAGCTTAACTGCTCTGATGTTCTGAGTTCCACAGTGGAGCTTTAACTGCCTGATGTTCTAATGTTCCACAGTGGAGCTTAACTGCTCTGATGTTCTGTTCCAACAGTGGAGCTTTAACTTCTATGTTCCACAGTGTTTTAACCTGATGTTCTCATGTTCCACAGTGGAGCTTTAACTCCTCTGATGTTCTGATGTTCCACAGTGGAGCTTTAACTGCTCTGATGTTTTTGATGTTCCACATGGGAGCTTTAACTGCTCTGATGTTCTAATGTTCCACAGTGGAGCTTTAACTGCTCTGATGTTTCTGATGTTCTTCCACAGTGAGCTTTAACTGCTCTGATGTTCTATGTTCCACAGTGGAGCTTTAACTGCTCTATGTTCTGATGTTCCACAGTGGAGCTTTAACTGCTCTGATGTTCTGATGTTCCACAGGGAGCTTTAACTGCTCTGATGTTCTCACAGTGGAGCTTTAACTGCTCTGATGTTCTAATGTTCCACAGTGGAGCTTTAACTCCTCTGATGTTCTGAGACAGTGGAGCTTAACTCTCTAATGTTCCACAGTGGAGCTTTAACTCCTCTGATGTTCTCATGTTCCAACAGTGGAGCTTTAATCTCCTCTGATGTTCTGATGTTCCACAGTGGAGCTTTAAACTGCTCTGATGTTCTGATGTTCCACAGTGGAGCTTTAAACTGCTCTGATGTTCTAATGTCCACAGTGGAGCTTTAACTGCTCTGATGTTCTAATGTTCCACAGTGGAGCTTTAACGCTCTGATTTCTAATGTTCCACAGTGGAGCTTTAACTGCTTTCTGCTCTGATGTTCTAATGTCCACAGTGGAGCTTTAACTGCTCTGATGTTCTAATGTTCCACAGTGGAGCTTTAACTGCTCTGTTTCTATGTTCCACAGGAGCTTTAACTGCTCTGATGTTCTGAACAGTGAGCTTTAACTGCTCTGATGTTCTATGTTCCACAGTGAGCTTTAACTGCTCTGATGTTCTGATGTTCCACAGTGGAGCTTTAACTGCTCTGATGTTCTCCATGTTCCACAGTGAGCTTTAACTGCTCTGATGTTCTGATGTTCCACAGTGGAGCTTTAACTGCCTCTGATGTTCTGATGTTCCACAGTGGAGCTTTAAACTGCTCTGATGTTCTAATGTTCCACAGTGGAGCTTTAACTGCTCTGATGTTCTCATGTTCCACAGTGGAGCTTTAACTGCTCTGATGTTCTGATGTTCCACAGTGGAGCTTTAACTGCTCTGATGTTCTAATGTTCCACAGTGGAGCTTTAACTGCTCTGATGTTCTATGTTCCACAGTGGAGCTTTAACTGCTCTGATGTTCTAATGTCCACAGTGGAGCTTTAACTGCTCTGATGTTCTAATGTTCCACAGTGGAGCTTTAACTGCTCTGATGTTCTAATGTTCCACAGTGGAGCTTTAACTGCTCTGATGTTCTAATGTTCCACCAGTGAGCTTTAACTGCTCTGATGTTCTGATGTTCCACAGTGGAGCTTTAACTGCTCTGATGTTCTAATGTTCCACAGTGGAGCTTCAACTCCTCTGATGTTCTCATGTTCCACATGGAGCTTTAACTCCTCTGATGTTCTCATGTTCCACAGTGGCGCTTTAACTGCTCTGATGTTCTGATGTTCCACAGTGGCGCTTTAACTGCTCTGATGTTCTAATGTTCCACAGTGGAGCTTTAACTGCTCTGATGTTCTGATGTTCCACAGTGGAGCTTTAACTCCTGATGTTTCTAATGTTCCACAGTGGAGCTTTAACTCCTCTGATGTTCTAATGTTCCACAGTGGAGCTTTAACTCCTCTGATGTTCTAATGTTCCACAGTGGAGCTTTAACTCCTCTGATGTTCTAATGTTCCACAGTGAGGCTTTAACTGCTCTGATGTTCTCATGTGTCCACAGTGGAGCTTTAACTGCTCTGATGTTCTCATGTTCCACAGTGGAGCTTTAACTGCTCTGATGTTCTCATGTTCCACAGTGGAGCTTTAACTCTTGTCTAATTTTCCACAGTGGAGCTTTAACTGCTCTGATGTTCTAATGTTCACAGTGGAGCTTTAACTCCTCTAATGTTCCACAGTGGAGCTTTAACTGCTCTGATGTTCTAATGTTCCACAGTGGAGCTTTAACTGCTTCTGATGTTCTAATGTTCCACAGTGGAGCTTTAACTCCTCTAATGTCCACAGTGGAGCTTTAACTCCTCTGATGTTCTCATGTTCCACAGTGGAGCTTTAACTCCTATTTCTAATGTTCCACAGTGGAGCTTTAACTGATGTTCTCATGTTCCACAGTGGAGCTTTAACTGCTCTGATGTTCTCATGTTTCCACAGTGGAGCTTTAACTGCTCTGATGTTCCACAGTGGAGCTTTAACTCTTGTATTGTGTATGTTACACTGATATTAAGTTCAGTTTGAGTTAAAGGGCGCCCCCTTCAGGCTCAGTTTGTCACAAGCTAAAGGAGATTTACAAAGTAATATCACAGAAGTGTGTGAGTGTGTGTTTGAGTGTGTGAGTGAGTGTGTCTGTGAGTGTGAGTGTGACAGTGTGAGTGTGTGTGTGTGAGTGAGTGAGTGTCGTGAGTGTGGTGAGTGTGTGAGTGTGTGAGTGTGTGTCTGTGAGTGAGTGTGTGTGTGTGAGTGAGTGAGTGAGTGTGTGTGTGAGGTGTGAGTGAGTGTTTGAGTGTGTGTGTGTGACTGTGAGTGAGTGAGTGTGACAGTGAGTGTGTGTGAGTGAGTGTTTTCTGTGAGTGAGTGAGTGTGACAGTGTGATGTGAGTGTGTGTTTGAGTGTTTGTCTGTGAGTGAGTGAGTGAGTGTACAGTGTGAGTGTGTGAGTGTGTGTGTGAGTGAGGTGTGAGTGAGTGGTGAGTGTGTGTGTTGTGGTCTGTGAGTGAGTGAGTGAGTGTGTGAGTGAGTGTTTGAGTGTGTTGTGTGTGTGTGTGTGTCTGTGAGTGAGTGAGTGTGACAGTGTGAGTGATTGTAGTTCCAGCTCTGACCTGAAGGGCTTCTCCAGGGGTTATTGATCTTGTGAACCTTCAGTGAGCTCCTGCAAACTGAGCGTATGCCTGACACACAGACACACAGACACACACAGTTTAGACTTAGTTAAGTCCTGGTTTATCCTGGTTTAGTCCTGGTTTAGTCCTGGTTTAGTCCTGGTTTTAGTCCTGTTTAGTCCTGGTTTAGACCTTAGTTAAGTCCTGGTTTAGTCCTGGTTCAGACCTGGTTTAGACCCGGTTCAGTCCCGGTTTAGACCCGGTTCAGACCCGGTTTAGACCCGGTTTTAGACCCGGTTCAGTCCTGGTTCAGTCCCGGTTTAGACCCGGTTCAGACCCGTTCAGACCCGGTTTAGTCCCGGTTAGTCCCGGTTTAGTCCCGGTTCAGACCCGGTTCAGTCCCGGTTTCAAGTCCCGGTTAAGACCTGGTTCAGACCCGGTTTAGACCCGTTTTAGACCCGGTTTAGTCTGGTTTAGTCCTGGTTTAGTCCTGGTTCAGACCCGGTTTAGACCCGTTTAGTCCTGGTTTAGTCCTGTTTAGTCCTGGTTTTAGTCCTGGTTTAGACCTGGTTTAGACCTGGTTCAGACCCGGTTTTAGACCTGGTTTAGACCCGGTTTAGACCCGGTTTAGACCTGTTTAGACCCGGTTTAGACCTGGTTTCACAGATAAATGACAGGTCTCTGGAGCACACCCGGCTCCTGATCCCGGGACTCGGTCTCTGTCGCCCGTGTCAGGGTCAAGGCTCGGTCCCGGCCCGGTTCGGCCCGGTTCGGCCCGTTCCGCGGTCACTCACCAGCACGGTCAGACAGTCGGTGCTCACGGACGGTAAACCGAAGTCTCCTTCCCAACAAAACAAGTGCTCCGGAGCCGCCATGATGAGCGGAAGTGCGTGATTGTGTGACCGGAAAGTGGAGTGCTGGAGACGGGCTGCAGACGAAGAGCGCCCCCTGTGTCCTGGAGGAACTGCACCATAACTGCACTGGGCACTTAAAGGAGACATATGCCGAGTCTCAATTCCAGGTCTCACGCTCCGAAGGACCCAGCCCAACGGAGGTGGTCTTCCTCCATGGACCGCAAAGGCCCAAACGTGACAGGAGCCGCTCCGTCACCCTAGCAACTGACTCGCTGCTTATGCCAACGCCAAGTGCGCACATGGACGTTATAAAAAGAGCAGCGAGGGTCAAATATTCCGACTTTGAGCCCAAGACATTCGAGTTTGTCACCCAACTGTTGGAACTAAATATTTTATTATATATTATAGTATAAGCCCCCCTCTCACAGTGATAAGCCCCGCCTCTTCACTGATAAGCCCGCCTGTGACGAGCCCGAAATCACAGCAGTTTCCTCGGAGAGCGAGAACTCGATTTATTAGAATAATCGGTCAGTACAGGATGGGGGCGGGCTAGGGGGCAGGTGAAAACGTTGGCGCCTCAGGACTTGACACTTGAGAGTTTATGACATTTCTTCAACGATTATGTCCCAAAAAAACCTTTGTAAAAGAAAACAATCACAACATTTTTTAAACAGTTTTATTAGAATAATTTAACACAGGAAATAAAAAAATCTGTTTAGTCCTGGTTTAGACCTGGTTCAGTCCTGGTTCAGTCCTGGTTTGTCCTGGTTTAGTCCTGGTTCAGTCCTGGTTTTCCCTGGTTCAGACCTGGTTCAGTGTTAGCCTGTTAAGTCTGGTTCAGTCCTGGTTCAGTCCTGGTTTCAGTCCTGGTTAGTCCTGGTTTAGACCTGGTTTAGACCTGGTTTCAGTCCTGGTTTAGTCCTGGTTTAGACCTGGTTAGACCTGGTTTAGACCTGGTTAGACTTTAGGCCTGGTTCAGGCCTGGTGGTTTAGACCTGGTTTAGTCCTGTTAAGTCCTGGTTAAGTCCTTGTTTAGTCCTGGTTTAGACCTGGTTTAGTACTGGTTTTGACCTGGTTTAGACCTGGTTTAGACCTGGTTTAGACCTGGTTTAGACCTGGTTTAGAGCTGGTTTAGAGCTGGTTTAGACCTTTTAGACCTTAATTAGACCTGGTTTAGCCCTGGTTAAGTGCTTGCTTAGTCCTGGTTTAGTCCTGGTTTAGACCTGGTTTAGACCTATTTTAGTCCTTGTTTAGTCCGGGTTAAGTCCTTGTTAAGTCCTTGTTAAGTCCTGGTTTAGTCCTGATTTAGACCTGGTTTAGACCTGGTTTAGACTTTATTTAGTCCTGGTTTAGCCCTGGTTAAGTCCTGGTTTAGTCCTGGTTTAGTCCTAGTTTAGTCCTGGTTTAGTCCTGGTTAAGTCCTGGTTTAGTCCTGGTTTAGTCCTGGTTTAGACCTGGTTTAGTCCTGGTTTAGACCTGGTTTAGTCCTGGTTTATTCCTGCTTTAGTCCTTGTTTAGTCCTGGTTTAGACCTGGTTTATTCCTGGTTTATTCCTTTTTAAGACCTGGTTGAGTCCTGGTTTAGACCTGGTTAAGTCCTGGTTAAGTCCTGGTTTTGTCCTGGTTTCGTCCTGGTTTAGTCATTGTTAAGTCCTGGTTTAGTCCTGGTTTAGACCTTATTTAGACCTGGTTTAGACCTGGTTTAGGCCTGGTTTAGTCCTTGTTAAGTCCTTGTTAAGTCCTGGTTTATTCCTGGTTTAGTCCTAATTTAGTCCTTGTTTAGTCCTGGTTAAGTCCTTGTTAAGTCCTGGTT